>OMNN01001105.1:0-25928 GCA_900302755.1 Chromis chromis | reverse complement strand
GTATCGGTTCCAAAAATCAGTTATTGGTCTCCTTGCTTACCAATAATCAGCATCGATATCGGGCCTGAAAAGTAAAAAAAACCAAAAACACATCAGTTAATCCCTACTGTGATTCATATGTACAATGTCTTGATCGGGGATTGAGCGAATATGCAAATATGCCTTCAAAATGTTTAAAACCAGTTTCTGAAGAACCAAATGTAAATGCTTGGAGTGGCATTTATAGCTGAAAACATGGTACCTTCTAGAGGTTACAATTAAAATATTGGTGAAAACCTTTTCTGTGTCAGCTTTGATAGACCACTAATTACTGTTTTCATCTTCCAGATTCTGTCAAGTTGTCAGTAATAACTTTGTTCAATTAACAATTGTGTTTCTGTTGTGTCCATTAGGAGCTGATCCCAGAGTTCTACTACTTGCCAGAGATGTTCGTCAACAGTAATGAGTATGAACTCGGGGTGCGTGAAGATGGAGTTCCTGTGTGCGACGTGGAGCTTCCTGCCTGGGCCAAGAAACCTGAAGACTTTGTTCGCATTAACCGCATGGTGAGAGACAGTCATTTCTAAAATATGAAAATCTTTTTTGTCTTGCTTTTAAAACCCTCTAGACAGAAACTGAGCATATTCTTTCCTTTTCTTACTCTGTCCAGGCGTTGGAGAGCGAGTTTGTGTCGTGCCAGCTTCACCAGTGGATCGATCTAATATTCGGCTACAAGCAGCGAGGGCCAGAAGCCGTCCGAGCTCTCAACGTGTTCAGCTTCTTGTCTTATGAGGGAGCGGTCACCCTGGACAATCTAGATGCTGTGCAGCGTGAGGTTGGTTTCTAGGGCAACATATCAGGACTGATAGATTTGCAGATTATTATAGTTATTACAGTGCAGAAATCTCCTCTTCATGAGTTTCTAGTGGCACAGTAGTGACTGATTTCTTCAAGATCATCACAGGAAAGTAAAGGAGTATGTCTGGCTTTCCTAAACTTGTTTTTGTGTTTCTCAAATGTGTGTAACCTTACTCTTCTTCTTCTTCTTCTCCTCCTTTTTCTTCTTCTTCTTTTCCTCTTTCTTCTTCTTCTCCTTGTCATTGTTCAACTGCAGGTGATTGAGACCCAGATTCAGCTCAGTGGTCAGGTTCCCTCCCAGCTGCTGATAGAACCTCATCCACCACGTTCTTCAGCCATGCACCTGGTGAGAACACAGACAGACTTAGCAAGCTTTACATTTCTCTGCATATGCATACAAAAAGAGAAAAAACACCAAATGTAGTATGGTCACATATTAAACTTCAGCTACAGCTACTGAAATCCAAAACAGGTTGTTATTAAGAACTCATGTTCACCTCTAAACATAAAGCAAGTTTTTCCACTTCCTCTCTTTTTTTATTGAGTTAAGCTAAAGCATTTTGCATATTTGCACTTTGTTAGGCACCTTTGTGCTTAGAATCCACATTGTTTGCACCAATTATTTTCCGAGTCTACTGACATGACTGACCTCCATTACTCAGCTGTATGGATAAGTGACATTTTATTACATACAAGTGTATGTAATGAAGTTTTAGCCTCTCTGTCCTCCCTGCTCCCCTCAGCAGCACGAGGCCTCAGTGTCTCTGCATCAGAGTCATCCATGTCAAACCCAAACCCGTCAGTCCTGAACCCAACCAGCGCCTCCACCTCCTCTCCAAGGCCCAGAGCCGCCCTCAGTGTGTGTACCTGCTCTGACCCTGTGCTCCCACTAATATACCTTCTCCCCTCCCTCCCCTCTGTCTCATCTGTTCTGTCTCTCCCTCTTCCTCCGTCTCCATCCCCCACCTCTCCCCCGATCCTTCCCTTCCTCCTCGCTCTGCCCTTTTTCCTTCTCTTCCTCTCTGTCCTTGGCTCTTTCTCTGTCTGTCTCACCAGTGTTTCCTTCCCCAGAGCCCTCTGATGTTTAAGGATCAGATGCAGCAGGACGTCATCATGGTGCTCAAGTTCCCCTCCAACTCCCCCGTCACGCACGTCGCTGCCAACACCCTCCCTCACCTCAGCATACCAGCAGCCGTCACCGTCACGTGTAGCCGACTGTTCGCCGTAAACCGCTGGCACAACACAGTCGGTGAGTGCACGGGTTGTTTTGTCGACTAAATGATTAAACAGTGAATCAAAATGTTCATATCAGTATCCATGCAATTAAAACCAACCCACTGAAGCCTTTAAACTCATTGTATGTAATTCAGTGGGTGTTACTGAGCCCTTATTTTGTTGTTTTGTTTAATTATATTGGTTTTTCTCTCTTATTTTCTTCTCACCAAGGATGCTGACATGGAAATATTTGTTAATTAAAACCTCAATTAACCTCATTAATGACCTAATTTGCACAACATGCAGGGTTTAATTAATCATGGTAATTATGGAAGGTCATGGGGCAGCTCAAGAGACTTTAGCTATTGATTGCCACATGAGGCACTTCATTTTTAAGCAAAGCTTGGGTCAGGGCTTCCATCAGAAAGCACTTGACCTGGTGATTATAAGAGCTGGTGTAGCTTATGATTTATTCTTTGCCATTTTCTGATGTGTGTATTTACATGTGTGTTTATGTGACTTAATATTTGACCATTTAACCTTTCAGGCCTCCGTGGAGCTCCAGGATACTCCCTGGAACAGGCTCATCATCTCCCCATTGAGATGGACCCTCTCATAGGTCAGTGCACAAACTTCTCCACTTCAGATTTTATTGGTTTTGTATTTTCTTGAATAATACAAAAAGCTTCTAGCCAGACTAAATTACAGCATCTGCAGGAGTAAGTTATAATAATGATATGAGTTTTCTGTAAGCACATAATGAGGGCAGTCAGGTCGCTGGAGGTACTGAGGTCAGTATATCACCTGATACACTGGGGGTTTATATACATATGCTACGTAAACGCAGGCTGCAAGATCTGCAGGGCTGATCGCACCTTCGTCCTCAATTAAAACTCTGACCTGAGCAATAAATTATAAGAAAAGGTCAGAGTTCATTAGATAGTTTGTTAACCATATTGTCTTTGTATGCCCTCATTAACCTAACGACATCTCTGTGCTCCCTTGTAGCAAACAACTCAGGCGTGAACAAGCGTCAGATCACTGACCTGGTGGACCAGAGCATCCAAATCAACACACACTGTTTTGTGGTTACTGCCGATAACCGCTACATCCTGGTCTGCGGCTTCTGGGACAAGAGCTTCCGTGTTTACTCCACTGAAACAGGTTGGTTTGGTAATATTTATGAGATACACTGAGCCATAAGTACACTAGAAATTTGCTGTTAGCTGTCTTTATTTATATTTATTATTATTGAAGCAGCAAGTTAGAGATCCTACTTTGAATGTTTATTTGTAAAGCTTCTTTTTGCCAATACATACAGTGAATTGCTGCTACTATCGGCCATGAGATTTAACCCTCTGATCCCCAAAAGCTGCCGGCGGGTTTGAAAGGCATGCTGTCTTTACAAAACTGCCAAATTTACATTTATTAAAACGAGAAACTGCAAAGCCAGAAAGAGCTATAGAGTTTCCAATTTTCTGATGGTCCTTGAACTACTCATCTGTGATGCACTATTCCATCAGGAAACTTAAAATATGTCTTTAAATGGTAATATTTCATTAAATTCCAGCATTTCCATGTCTAACCATTTGCTTTACGCAGATTCTGTAAAAAACTAAAAACCCTGCACTCCTTGGTGCAACCGAAAAGCCATTGGTCACTGCCCTGCACTCACGTAACAAATTCAGGGACTTTTCAGCTTAACTTCAGGTTTTGTTTACACAGAGCAGAGCAGTATGAAAACAAATTAAAAATGTAAGTCGTAAAATATCTATAGTATATAGAGTGACCATTTTTTTCAGTATTGGTAACACCTGGGGGCACTTGAAAAATGTCGTATATGTTGATTTCTGGGTATTTCAGTTTTGTTAAGTAAATAATAAAAGAAATTCAACTTTCATTTTTTCTAGAATTTATGACAGTATAAATTTGTTGACTGCATAGAAGACATTTAAGTTCCTTTTACTTCTAGCCATGTCTGTGCTGTTTCCACAGAGGTGCAGGACTTTGTATTGCAGTGAAAAATGACCTCACAGTGAGTAAAAGAGTCTCGGGAGCAGAAAACACCCAAAACCTGCTTGGGCTTCAGAGGGTTACACAGATGACTCTCTAGTAACCAACCTGCTCGTTTAACCTGCCATCATGAAGTATTTTTATCCTGGAAGTTGTCATGTCCTTCAAACATGAGGGCACACACTGACTAAGATGTCTCCCTCCTTGCTCTCCACAGGAAAGCTGACCCAGATAGTTTTTGGCCACTGGGATGTGGTGACGTGTCTGGCGAGGTCAGAGTCCTACATCGGAGGAGACTGCTACATCGTGTCGGGCTCTAGAGATGCCACTCTTCTTCTGTGGTACTGGAGCGGACGACACCACATTATAGGGGACAACCCTAATAACAGTGAGTGGTGAAACGGTGGAAACGGCATGTGTTAATGACTGCCTGTATCAGTGTGTGCAAGAATACGTTCCTAGTTTGAAACTTAGATCAGAAAACATCTTCTAACCAGATGCGTGATGTGTTTCTGTGTTTTCTTCAGGTGACTACCCGGCTCCCAGGGCTGTACTGACAGGACATGACCACGAGGTGGTGTGTGTGTCTGTCTGTGCAGAGCTGGGATTGGTTATCAGTGGAGCCAAAGGTTTGTGTGTCTCCATGCATATGTCATACGCTTGTGCCTTTTATTGTCACATTTTGATTGATTAGATTTTTTAAGTGAATGTTGAATTTCAGTGAAACAAAAAAAGAAAGAAATTTAAAACTGTTAGATGCATTTATGATAGTAGTACCATTAGATCAGCCTCATTTAATTACACTGAATACTGATGTCTTTACCAAAGCTCTGTGTTTTTTGAAACCCTCTGTACTATTTTGCTTTGGTCTTGTCTCTCAGAGGGCCCGTGCCTGGTCCACACTATCACAGGGGACCTGCTGAGGGCCCTGGAGGGTCCAGAGCTTTGCCAGCGGCCACGTCTCATCTCAGTGTCCAGCGAGGGACACTGTATCATCTACTATGAGCGAGGCCGCTTCTGCAACTTCAGCATAAATGGAAAGCTGCTGGCACAAATGGAGGTCAACGATTCCACACGGGTAAGGCTGTTTCTTGAAGTACTGTAATATTTTTTTTGATGTATATTTATGAATGAACACCTGCCTTATTTACACATAAACCATGAAATACACCTCTTCAAGCACCACAAGTCTCTTTGAACCTCTTTTTTTCTTATTTTTCTGTCTCCAGGCAATCCTATTGAGTAGTGATGGACAGAACCTGGTGACAGGAGGCGATAATGGAGTTGTGGAGGTGTGGCAGGCGTGCGACTTTAAACAGCTTTACATCTATCCAGGCTGTGACGCCGGCATCCGCGCCATGGACCTCTCACATGACCAGAGGTAAAACAGACAGGCAGAAACTGGATCACCTCCAAGGGGACAGAGGGCAGTTATTTTAGCCAAATAATAAATAGACCCAAGGAAATTGAATTAATGAGATTTGTTTGATGCCCTGCCACCTTGTAAAAAAGTTTTTATATGGATTGTATAGATCAGATTTTCACAGACAGTGATTTTCTGTGTTGTCTGCTCTTAGGACTTTGATCACTGGCATGGCGTCCGGCAGCATTGTGGCATTCAACATAGACTTCAACCGCTGGCACTACGAACACCAGAACAGGTACTGAGGTGGACAGTGTGAGGAAGAGGAGGACGGAGAGAGGAGAGAAGAACCAGAGGGAGAAGAGTTGAAGCATTCTGCTGTGTATCTGCAACGCAGGGAAACTACAGGTACCGAGACGAAGGAAAAACAAGTACCGGACCTAAGGCTCTATTTCCCTTGTGAAGTTTACTTGATTTGAGGATGCGACAGCGCTGGTGGAAACAGCTTCCTCTGTGCATACGTGTACGTACACACACACGTGTGTAACCACAGACACATAATACCTAGAAGATACACACCAAAACCTGCTAATAAAATAGAAAGACTGCAGAGTGGGGAAAAATAGCAAGTCAAGCAGACCTTATAGAGGTCGATCATAACCGTACCACTCACAGGACCAGTGCAGTTGCTGTTCCTGGTACGTTTAATTCTTCACAAACATGATTTTTGTTTTCCCTTTTTGTTTTTTGACTTCTTTTCAAATTTTGTTCTATACTTTTCTTTTTAAGGGGAGTTCAGTACGGGAATAATTTGGGTGGACTATAAATTAAGACTCCTTCAATGTGTCTAAACTGATTAGAAATGGTCAGATATGAACCAGCCCCACCCACTATTCAAAAACCGGTGCTATTGGCTTGATCTTAAATTCACCCTTGAAAAATTGCGTGGGGGTTCTAATTTTATTTTGTTTAGTTCAATTTGATCTGGTTTTACTTCATTTTTAAATGTTCATTTTATTCTTCCTTTCACCCACAGCAGGGTTAAATCTGATTTTTATGTAAATAAGGCTCTGCCTCCTTCAGAGTCTACACTTGTTCTTTCACTACACAAACTGCGCTTATCACCTTTAATTTATTAATGACTTGCTGTATGTAAAATACTGTGTAATAATTATTATAATGTTGACAAGACTGATGGTAATAACGGTGGTGTCAAGGATGGTGATTGTTTTGCCGGAGGAGGTAATGATAAAGAGATCTTGCCAGTGCCACCAAGGATGGGAACCACAAGACTGACATGATTTCCTTTGTATATTTGGTGATTGTTTTGTCAAATATGTACATATAGTCTTGGTTCAGGCTTGGTGGGAGACTTAATCAGCTGAATAAGACTGAAAGCGCAAAGGAAAGCTTCACTTACCCACATTTGTTGATTATTTAAAAAAAGAGAATCAAATCAATGTAAAAGTTTGTTTTGTATTTGCACTTTGCACCAATCACATATCATTATTTATTAGCTTGGTTCTTTCTGGTCGGCTGCCATTTTGTTTAGGTCCATTTTCCTACGGGATTATTTGTGCATTGATGTTTGTATTTAAAGCGTTGAGCTCATGTGTGATTATAAGTTTTACAACCTCACAGTTGTAAGCAATATCATGATTCTGTAGCTGATAGAGGCGGGACGGAGGGAGGGGAGAGGATGAAAGGTGAGATGTACTGTATGTGTGAAGCCATCTTGATCAAATGCGCACATGCACATACTCTATCGACAGGTTCAACTTACGTATCCAAAAAAAGGTTAAATATTTTTGGATCTATGAAACCCTAAAAACTATTGTATTCATGTTTTATTGCAAAGATGTAAAATATGACATGTGTGAGTTGGAAAAAAAATCATGATAAGAAAAATAAAATATGCAAAGAATTTGATGAGTTGACTTATTCACATTCTGTTTTTGATTTAATATAATTTTGTTTAGTTTTATTTTAATGTGCTTTTTCTTTTGCTCACAGTGATATTTGTGATGTAAATAATACTCTGCTTCCTTGTGAGTCAGCATTTGTTCTTTAACTGCACAGACTACACTCATCAGCTTTAAATTTCCAATGACTTGCTGTATTTTCAATAATGTAATAATTATTATAATGCTGACAAAACGGATGCCAATAACAGGGGTATCAAGGATGGTGATGGAGATCCTCTTAAGGTGCAAAAAATACAAGATTTCCAGCCTCTATTTCCAGCTTTGTCGTTTTCAAAGCCTGTAACTCAAAGCTACTCCACTGGAGCATCTTAAAGGAACACAGTATTAAAATGCGCTTGAACTGGGTCTGGTGGGGAAATTCCAAGGGTCATAACAGAAACAAGTCACCCAAGTCTTTGTATGGAATGACATTCTCTTTAGTGAAAAATGTGTCAGTGGTCATAGGTCTAAATAAGAGTAAGATTGCAACAAACTGAATACCCCTCACTTCACTCTTTCCTTCCAAACATGTAGGAAAACCTATGTCCATCCATTTTTAATTTTCTTCCACTTATCTGGGGTCGAGTCGTGGTGACAGCAGGCTAAGCAGCAGGGAATTCCAATGTCCCTCTCCCCAGCAAAGTTTTCCAGCTCCTCCCGAGGCATCCCGAGGCATTCCTGGGCCAGATAAGATATGTAATCCCCCCCTTGGATCTACCCTTGAGTCTCCTCCCAGCTGGACATGATTGAAAACCTCTAGAATTCACCTAGGAGGCATTCTAATCAGATGCTCGAACCACCTCGGCTGGTTCCTTTAGTCGTAAAGGAGCAGCGACTCTGCTCCAAACTCCTTCCAGATGTCCGAGCTCCTCACCCTATTTGTAAGGCTAAGCCCAGCCACCCTATAGATGAACCCATTTCAGTTGCTTCTGTCTGCGATCTCATTCCTTTGGTCCCTACCCAGAGCTCATGACTATAGGTGAGCGTTGGAGCAACTGGTGAATCGGGAGCTTTGCCTTCCACATCAGCTGCGTCTTCACCATGACAGTCTGGTACAATGCCTGCATTGCTGCTGATGCTGCACCAGTCCATCTTCCCCCAAGATACTGAAACTCCTTCCCTTGGGGCAGCAACTTACCCCAACCCAGAAAGAGCAATCCACCGGCTTCCGGCAGAGAACCATGGCCTCAGACTTGGAGGTGCTGACTCTCATCCTATCAGCTTCACACTCAGCTGCTCCAGTGTGCACTAAAGATCCCGCCCTGATGAAGCCAGCAGAACCACATCATCTGAAAAAAACAAAGGCCCAACTCAAAGGTTGCCAAGCCAGATACCCTCCTCACCCCAGATGCCCCTTGAAAACCTGTCCATAAATATTACAAACAGAATCAAAGGCAAGGAGCAACCCTGGCAGAGTTCATCAACCACCAGAAACTTGTCTGTCTCCATGTTGACCTGTGTTTGCCACTAAAAATGCAAAATAAGTCTCTAGAATGGTTTGTCCATTCTGGGCTTCCATAGAAAGATGGTGGTGCAAATCCAAAAGGCAATCTCTAGAATGGTTTGTCCATTCTGGGCTACCATAGCAAGATGGTGGTACAACATGGTGGTGCAACATGGTGGACTCTGTGGAAGAGGACCTGCTCCTTCTGTAGATATACAGGGCCAATTTTAAGGTAACCCAAAACATAATTATTATATGGATTGAATGGATTATTATATTCCATTTCTGCCGATATGTCCCCTAAATGACAAAAACAACACAATCAGTGGGATTTAAAGTTGTGCTGTTTTTGTTTGTTCGGTTTTTAACTACACTTAACACACTAATTTGGTAACTTGGTTAACTTTATAACAAATGTTTTTGCGTAATCGTTATTTTAAATTTGCACATTTTTGGCTACAGTAAATCAAAAACTGAAATAATCAACCAGTTTTTAGTGATAGCACCATGAGCATGTTGCTTAGCCTAACCTGCTTTGCTTACACCTTTACTTTAAATTGTGCACTTTTATTTTGTTAGTATTGATGGGATAATTGATTATGAAAAACTTATTTTGTGAATACGTGTTTTAATATCTACAGACGTTTAAGCTTTAATTATAAAATAAAATCCCTTTAACATGTGGGATCCATGTGTTACT
Source organism: Chromis chromis (assembly GCA_900302755.1). NCBI lineage: Eukaryota > Metazoa > Chordata > Actinopteri > Pomacentridae > Chromis > Chromis chromis. The sequence goes on along the minus strand of OMNN01001105.1, from coordinate 16,392 downwards.
TTGGCAGATACCGTCACCTCACATTAAGCTTAATGTGGTAACAATGAGGATTTGTCAAGAAAACTTATGTGACTCCTTTTGTTGTATTTTCCGTGGCTGCCATGTCTGCTCTTTGAGCCTCTGTGTTCTTTATTGAATTTTGTGTGGCAAAGATGAATGGACCTTTTTCACATTGTTTGCTCTGAATGTCTGGTGTATTTTTGTTACAGTGTGGAATAAACTTCATCTCACAGTACCGAAACATAGATGATATATTGTGAGGAGAACCGTTACTGTAGCTTAAACCAGTAATGCATACAAAGACAAAGCTGCACAGAGCTCCCCTGCTTCAGTCTCTATGGAGACCAGGATCAGATGTCATGTGGGTTGACAGGCAGGAGAGGGTAATCCGTTACGCTGGCAGAGCTGTCTGTCAGGACGGGAATTTCATCTTGTAGTTTATGCCACTTTTGACCTGGTCTCTCTGTAGCGGCAGTCAGACAGCGCAGGTCTGTCAACAGTCTTCAACCTTCATTTCGTTCTCACCCTCACCTCCACAGCACCATGTCTGTCATCTTCTTTGTGTAATCCTTTTTTTCCTCAGACTTTGGGTATTATGAGCCAATTTGGCATGTGCGCACAGATTGTAACCTCTGAACTCCAAGCAGTTTCTGGGTGTTTTTTTGCTCCTGTTACATTTTTTCTTACTCTGGGCTCATTTTTCATTGCAATATAAAGTCCAGCACCTCTATGGAAACAAATAAACCACGGCCAGAAGTAGTGAGAACTCTGTTATAGACACAGTTATATTGCCATAAATTATATATGGTTAAAAAGAAAAAGTTCAATTAAATATATTTTACAAAAATTAAAAAAAAACTGGAATCAACTTGTGCAACATTTTTCCATATGCCTCCATGTGACTCTGCATACTATAGCGTTTAACTGCCTATATTTTTGATCATTTTTTATTTTGTTTATCAGCCTGCAGTTAAGGTCAGTTCAACCAAAAATCCTTTAATTTTTATCACATGATTGTTGGTCACAGCTGAGTCACTAATGACTTCGTAGTTGTGCCAATGAGCACAGAATTTCTTGTTTTTTGCAGAATCCTTTAAATGCAAACTATTTATTTTTGGTGAATTGTAAAAAAGGAAATGTAGCATACAACTATTTTTGATGAAATCTGACAATTTAAACTTAGATTTGGTTACTTTTTGATGAAACCATACACCAATCAGGCATAGCATTATGACCATCTGCCTAATATTGTGTTGGTCCCCTTATGTCCTCAAAAATGCTCTGAACCATTGGGCATGGACAAGAGGACCTCTCAGCGTGTCCTATGGGGTCTGGCACCAGGACGTTGGCATTGGATCCTTTGGGTACTCTGGGTTGTGCAGTGGGGCCTCTGTCAATCCAACTTGTTCCACTGCATCCTGTTGATGCTTGATCAGAATGGGGTCTAGGAAGTTTGGAGGTCAAATCAACATCTTGGGCCATTGTCATGTCCCTCAAGATGTTCCTGATTGTTTGATGTTTTTGCCATGTGGTGGGGTGCATTTTCCTGAGGGGGTAGGCCAGTGACATTTGGGATTGCCATTTGCATGAGGGAGTGTGCTTGTTCTGGGACAATGTTTATTTGGGTGTCTAAGTCTCATCAATACAGATGCCAAAATCCAAGGTTTTCCAGCAGAACACCACATAGTACCAATATTATCAATGTTATTCACTTCACCTGTCAGTGGTCATTGTGTTGTGGCTGATCAGTGTATGTCAAACATGATACGTTCATGCACCATGAGAACATTGAAAGTCCAATCATTCTGTTCTTACAGTTTGTTGCTCTGATAAAGAGGAGTGACGTCATTTTGACAATTTCTAAAAAATAAAACATGGTTTTCAAACCTATCCGTGGGTTTTGAAGTTCAGAAGCTTAATGTATCTTACTCTTTCAATCCCAAAGTCTTACTCAACAACTGAGACACGTGCATGCATTTCTGTACAAAGTGATATTTAATATTATTTTGATACTGATTTTGCATGTAATCTACAGACATTATGAGACATGCTGTACAAAACTACACTTCAAAACAATGCTATTTCTTTTAAAGTAAATGACACGTACAACACAAGAAAGAGGAGAAAGGACAGTAGTTGCTCATTATGTTTTTTTCCTGCAGAGGGAAAGCAGTTTCTCAGGTTCATTTGTCTTAATTGTAAAACTCGGATGGGCCACTCTCACTCCTCAAGACCTCTTCATCACATTGTGAGCTATATTTCCCCTGTGCCCACGCAAATTGCACGGACACTCCAGAATTACTGGACCATCAGGATTAGAATATGCATGCATGGAGTGTAACACCATGCTGTCAGCATATTTGCGGCTGACAAAGTGTTTTTGTGTTTGTATGTCACAGTGTGGAGGTGTCACGCCTCTGTGTTTGGTGTGTGTGTGCATGCCTTCCTGTTGCATGCACGAAGGAGAGCACATAGACATGTACGTGTCTCTGCTATATGTGCTCCCTCACATTCCCCTCAGGTGGAGAGCGAGGAGATGGTGGACCTCTGAGACGAGATGCTGCAGATCTCCATGTTGGTGAAGGAGCTTCCTCCCTCGCTGCTGCAGTCAGGCACAGACGAGGAGGAGGAGATGATGTTTTTCAGCCTGTGGAGGGAGATGATGAGCAGCGTCAGCAGGAACACCAGCAGGCCAAGGAACAGCCACACGTAGACATAAACGTTGCCCGGACGTCCTGGAGATGAGGCAGCCGCCGACGTGGAGGCAGAGGTTGGGGAGAAACGGAGGAAAGTCCCGTTGTCTACTGAAGAGATCCCAGTCTCATTATGGTCCACTAATGGGACATCCATCCCTGACATTCTGGCTGATGCTTCACCGCGGGTTTGCAGGAGAGATAAAGAAAGACAAGTGAGATTTAATGTGAAACAACAGAGACACGCTTAACTTCAACATTCATTATTGAAACGACCTGTCAGAGAAACTCTTTTCTGTCTGCTGGAGCTGCCAGGGAATCGAGTCTCCCTGCAGGACACTTAGACATGGCAGATGCTTGCTGACACAAGAGCTTTCACCCATATCCTCACATAACCTCCAAACTGCTTTGGCTGGCGATGAAACGAAAAACAGAGAGCACTTCTGCAATTCTAATTCTGCGCCAACAAGAGGCCCAGATGCAGAATGGACTTCAATCAAATTAATAGAGGCAAACAATAACGTTTTACTGTCTTGGAACACCAGATGGAGATTTCAGGAAAATTAAGAAAAGCCAAAATGACTTGCAAACATTATTACAATACCAAAAAAAAACAAAAAACTTTTATTGCATTGCCCTATATGGTTACTCTCAGTCATGTGGCATTTAAGTACACCAAAGAAGCAGGTAAATTAGTAAATTCATTGCCTTTTATTGTGTTATAATATGTAGAATCTCTACAAAAGTACCAAAACGTGTGTGTGACTTCAAGGAGAACAGTGGAGATCATTATTGTCAGAATTATTAATTGACCATTATAAGTTGGTGCAATGAGGAAAAACATGATCTATAAGGCGGATTTTCAAGTTAATTACAAAAGAATCCTGCTGGTCTGTTGTGGCTTTTAATGTTGTTTACATGGAAAGTAAGATCATTTGTTAAACTGAAAGAATCATGTGTCGTGTATATTGACCAGACTGTAATGAACAGCAGGGGGAGTGCTTGTCTTATTGAATGCCTGTCAGGCTTATTGCCTGGAGTTGCTCATAAATGAAGGCACCCTTATCAGATGAAATTAACCTCCTCATAATCAGCTTTCACAAAGACAGCTGAGAGCCAATCGTCCTCCCATGTATATTAATACTGTTAATAATATTCCATCACAAATTACTGCATGGCGCAAAACTCGCTGGAAGATGTGGCCGAGCATTGTAATGTCGAAACGCTCTCAGCCTTTGTGTTCGGTGGGAGACAGAGGGGAAAGGAGGAGGCTGTATTTGGGTTAGGCCAGCCTTGTGTCTTGACTTGATCTATGACAGCGGAGAAAGACACTTCAAAGGGAGGAATAAATGACCATGACCAGAATGAAAGCAAGAGGTCAGCACACACTCCTCATCTCACAGCGGTGTGCTCTCACTTCCCTCTTATCTGTCAGCCCTCCCCTCCTTCTCTCTCCATTTCATTATACATTTCATCGTTTCCCATATGTGTGCCCGGCCACTTGCATGACATCGAGAAGAGTAAAGTAAACTGTATTCATTGTAGCTTCTTCAGGAGCCTTCGAGCTTCAATAGCTGCTTGTGTGGCCCCTATTAAGAGACTATTTTACAGTATATTTGTGCAGAATAGGACAGCAGATTCAGTTTGAGGAGTGGTTTATAAAACACTAAATCTATATCGGAAAGATGCGGCCAGTCATAAATATGTTTTGCACCAGTGACTAGAAATGTTAAAATATATAGTGCAAACAACATAAGCTTTTGTTTAAGTCAGATATGATACTGTAAGTTTACATGCAAGCCTGGGGTGTGTGTGTGAGCTGGAAACATTAGGCTTCTCTTAATTAGCTGCTGACTGCCATTAGTAATTAGCATTAGTAGTTCACTAATTGCTAGTAGAAGTGGTCATTTGGAATCAAATGACTGTAAAATGTTTAATGCACACCAACATCAGTAATTTGTTTACCAGAGTCTTTACGGGCAAGTCTGTGTATTTTGGTAATGTCCCTGGGCAGTTTATTCTGGTTAACAAGACCAGAGGCCTGTCTAAATAAATGAAGAGGGAGCTCACTGTGTCATAAAAACTGCATGTATAGACTCACTAGTCCAATTTGATTTAAAAAACACATAATAATTTTGGTGACTTTGCCCCAAAATAAAGTATTTTTACATTACAATTCAACTATGCATGTGCACAGTCTCACAACAGACTGGAGGAAACCCATTTCAGCCACTTGTGTCTACGATGTTATCATTTCAGTCACTGCCTACATTTCATGACCACATGTAAGGTTAAATCGAGAGCTTCGTCTTCTGGTTCAAAACGCTCATCATCACAACAGTCCAGTACAACGCCTGCATTACTGTATACGCTGACGATGTCCATCTGTCCATCTCACCTCCATATTTTCGTCACTCATGAACAAGATCCCAAGATAGTTAACCTCCGTTTACTTGGGGCAGCAACTCCGCCCAACCCAGAGGAAGCAACCCACCAGGTTCCAGCAGACAACTATGGCCTCAGACTTGAAGGTGCTGACTTTCATCCTCCTAGATGGGATCGGAGGCCTAATGTATTATTCAGCAGATAAGCAGGTAAAATAGTTAGCTGGACTGTAGGTCATACAGTAAATGCAATTAAAATGTAAGTCTGACTTTTCAACCTGTAAATCAGTTGTGATGGTACAGTGTTGATATTGTACTAAATATTCTCATGTGTAGTTTTGCACTGGCAAACTGTCTAATTTAATTTGTTGAACCCAGCATTCAGTTCCAGCGAGTTTCATTTTGCTGCAAAACCTTTCTGTAATGTCACTTATGAAGTTTGGCAGACCGCTCTGTCCCCAAACTCTTTTCTTCTCCAGTTGTTCACTCCCTTTCATTCTCTCTGTCTCTCTCTGGATGGTCCGTTTGACAAGAGCTCTGCTCTCTTTAATTTACAGCCCAAAGTACCTTCAGGGAGATACACAGTATAATGAGGAGGGATGAGTTGGGCTGCAGTCTTTTTGTGATAGCATGGTCTCTCGCCCTAGCTCTGTTTTCTTTGTCAAATGTTCCCAGTGGTCGTCCTAATCCAGTGAAAAACTGTCTCATCGCTTTTGTTCGTTTATACTGTCTCTTTCTCCCCAGACTCTTGTCAGAGTTAAAGTATTGACATTCACTGCACAGACATTGGCCTTTTGTCCTTCTGCTGTCGTGTAGCAATGTGTCTTTTCTGTTTTCTCTGCCTTCAGCAACAGACTGTCATCAATTTCATTCCTGAAATGATCTGAACATCTGCATCTGCAATACAGATTTTCACTGAGATATCCTTTTATAACTCCAAATTCCACCTCCGCTCAAAATAGTCATCAGTCACATTCGTCTGAAACATCCAAAAACAGGACACTGAACTCCTTTCTGCTCATCTGTCTTCAAATATCTTCTTCTCTCCCACCTTCTCCCTCACTTTCTCCACCATCCTGGTCTTGTCTATCCATCCTACTCTGCCCTGCTCTATATAGGTTGCTGTCGTTAATGATATGTTGTTTTGAAATCTGTGATGAAGCTTGTTCATTGTGTGCTGAAGTGGGTGATAATTGTGCTTAATGATGCTTTTTGTATCCAGGCAACAAGGTGTGCTCCGTTCTTTTTCAAGCTAATCTACTTTAAGAGGGCAGGCCAGGCGGTCCCGCTGAGTCTGAAGAGGTTACGTACACATGCACACACACTCCCGCCTACACTTAATAAATACCGGTAGTTATTTTCCTTAGGAATAGCTGCAAATACAATACAGAGAACATCGAGGCCTAATTGGGAAAATGGTGCATTGTTACTGAGGAAAATTATATGAATGTTGAAAGTGTCTTGCTTTTTACGATAATTTAGGCCTTATGTTGGATACGAGTAGTTTATTCTTGTCACCAAATTGTCAGCAGTCTTGTGCATTTTGTGCTTCTTGCCGAGTAACAAAACCACGGCTCCTCTTTTTTCTCCACTTACTCATTTTCTTCTATATTAAACAGTAACTTAACACTAAATCCTTTTTTTGTGTAAATTACTTCTACAGACACTTTATTACACCATCTATTGCTCCTGGTCCCATTTTTTAAAATGTCTTTTCCCATACAAAATCTGGGATTTCAGCCTGGTATGATGAAATAGTGGATGAATAATACACCAAGCCACTTATTTATCACGTGAATTATCATGACACTTTTCTTTTTGCTTTTTGCAAGCCACTTCATGCTATGCAGTCCCAATAAGCAACATCCTCTCCTTGACCTCAACCCTAATATTTCATCTAATTTTAACACCATACAATGACATGTGTAGACACGACACACAGAAGGTGCCTCAACTGGAGTGCAGTTAATTAGGGATTTTCTTCCTGTGATGTACCTTGGGACACTCCACCCCCTGATTCTAAGGATGTGAGCATGTTCAGCTTAGAATGGGGTGTTAGGTTACTCTTTCAACACCACCCAGCAATGGAGAGTTTTATTTTCCTCCCTGGTTAAAAGGTTCAGGTCTTGTTTTTTCGACTGTGTATAAAGATGGATGAACCTTCTGTGATGTTACTCATGTGTGTCCTCTTCACTGTGGTGTACCTGACTTTACGTAACTCCTGGCTAATCAAAAAAATGAGCAAAGAGGTAGAACATGAGTCGAGCTGAGGCGGGCCACTGTCCGATAATGGCACCCACCTGTCAGTCAAAGAGGCCACTTATAATTATGCATAATTTTAAGCAATTATAAAATTTAAAAGGGTGGATTATATAAAAAAATTCGCCCTCCATACAGTTGTTACGAATTACAAAATTAGCTACAGGGACCAAAACCATTATTTGTATCAGGCTGTAAACGTGTTTATTTCTGCAGTTGGACATTTTAACATGGGGGTCAGCCTCAAGTGGCCAATCGAGGAATTGCAGCTTTTGGCACCTTCAGTCTTGGAGATTACTGCTTGGTCTGTTTTCACCTCTGACAACACCCAGTGTTACAGAAGTGTCCAGAGGTGTCTCTGTTGCTTCTACAACTGTCTTGGAGTGCATAGGTCCAATCCTGTCTCCACATTCTCTGACTTGCAGATTCTAGAAAAAGGTTCCTGCTAAGACTCAGGGCTGACCCACCTCACTGCATGAGGGCTTTGATGCAGACTTTTCAAGACCATTAGGCACAATTTCTGTGAGTCCATATATCTGCAGACATGGGAGCTGCCAATAATTCATAGAAAGACTGATGACATATGTATGTGGTTGTGCTATATATTTGTGATTATTTATTGCATGTTTGCAGAGATGTATGTATTTTCAGATAAATGTTTAAATGTCTGCTAAGGATTTTTAGATGTTCATGGCTTTCCTGCCGTTTGTTGTATGTTGACTTTTGTTGCTGTATTGCCACAAACAGGGAGTGAGCAACTGAGCAGCTAATCAAACTGAGAATAGGGCACAAGTCCAATTTTTTATTTTTTATTTTCGAGCAATGTGTGCTGTCATGGTAGTGTGTCTCACTCCTTCTTTTTAGGTCACTTTGAGCCTTCATGAACTCAACACTCATCAGTTATGTCTGTGGGGGTTTAGTGATTAGGCCTGAGGGTGGAGGTTGGTGGTGAGCTATAGAAGTTAAACCACTGGGCATCGGCACAAAGAAGATTTTAAGGGGGTTTTAAGTTACTTCTTAAATGATCATCATCTTATTTGTTTTTTCTTCTATGTGATAGGTCTGGGTTTAATTTTCTTCAGTCTATATATGTTCCGCTGCAGTCTTGACTTATTCAGCTAACTTTGGTTGATTCTTTTCTGAGATGAGCGTCCCTACATCTCATTAGTGAGACTGAAAGAACAAATTGCTGGCTATTGAGGATGGAATTGATTTCACTTTTTTTGTGGAAATTGTGCCTCCCTGTTGTTTATCTGTCTCCCACTGAGTTGGAATGCCATTTGTTATTGAGTCTCTGCAACAACAGCCTGGCTTAGCGTCATGTTCCGTTTTGTGTCTTGCAACCACCGGTCCTTCGAAACAGCTCAATAATACATTCGTCTATCAGTTCAATAATTCTTTACTTTTCCCAATTTTGTAAGGATTGCTTTTAAAGATGAACATCCTTCAAATGTGCAAACCCTGTTTGGGACATAATGTGACCATTTACTTAAAATTCTTGCATACTGGGAGTTCAGATGAAGCATTTTATCTTAAGTTTTTACAGCTGTGAGGTCAAACCAAAGCACCATTAGATAAGGGCTAAGGTCTGATATGGAAGTCCTTTGGCGTCTCAGCTCAATACACTTTTAAAGGTGAAATAAAAAAAAAACATGTACAACTTCCACTTGCTGCTCTACCTGTCAATTTCCATCAGAGGAAGTAAATCTTGCCTAGTGTCAGACTCACTCAGGTGTGATCTAAGCTGCTTTTACACCTCCTCCTGAGCAGATATTGCTTTTTTGAAAGCCAGAATGACTTCTCTGTGTGACTGGAAGCGGCTGGGAGCTGCTCCTCTGAGAAAAAATGGCCTGACTGGTCTCCAGGAGGGTTGCATGGTGGCTCGGTGGTTAGCACCGTTGCCTCACAGCTAGAAGATCCGGTTAGGATGCCTGGGATCTTTCTGTGTGGAGTTTGCATGTTCTCCCTGTGCAGTGTGGTTTTTCACCGGGTACTCCAGCTTTCTCCCACAGTCCAAAAACAAGCTGAGGTTAATTGTTGATTCTAAATTGTCCGTAGGTGTGAATGAGAGTGTGCTTGGTTGTTTGTCTCTGTGTGTGGCCCTGCGATGGACTGGTGACCTATCTAGGGTGTCGCCCTAAGTCGGCTGGGATAGGCTCCAGCTCCCCTGCGACCCTGCAGAGGATTAAGCGGTGTACAGATAATGGATGGATGGGTGGATGGTCTCCAGGAGTCATTCCTGGAACCTGGACCTCACTAGACTTTACATGATGTGACTTATACATCTCCTTCTTTAACAGCTTCACATAGAAGAACCCTCTTCCCCTCACTTCCAGCCAGGGTCGTATGGAGTTCGAGTATTTTGAGGCGGTTCAGCCCTCTTGCTCTCAGGTCTCCCAACCTGGATCCCCTCAATAGGTTCTTACAGAATTGCTCTTCCTTTACACTCTCGGCTATGACTTCTTTCTGATTAGGTATTTCAGCCTTTTCAATGTCAAGAGCTTTAAATATATTCTGTGCAGGCTTGGCTCTCTGCTGCACACTCTTCAAACTGGGCTGCCTTCAGGAAATTCCACTTCAAGAGTTTTGCAGCTTTCTTCTCTTTCTGCTCCACCACCGCCTGTTCAGTCTTTTGTCCGCCACCAAGTCTGTATCTATAGACAGTGAGCCTTGACTCCTAAAGCTCCCTTTTGTCCTGATCAAACTCCTCCTTGATCTGCACAATCTCTGCAAGAGACAATCTCATCCTCGGCTGGTGGAGTATGTTCAGCCAAACTCCTCCTGAGACATTGTGCCGCGTAGCTTCCTCTGCTCCACTTTCTCAATCTGTTCTTCGCCCTCCACCCTGCTCATTTTCTCATTATGTCCATATAATCTTCTCCACTCTCACTGTTCTCTGTGTATTCTGCTCAATTTGCCTTATCTAATGTGTCCGCCATATAAATATCTTGCACTGTTGTCCTTTTTGTTACACAGTTTTATTTCCTGTTGTGTATTTGTATAAAAGTCTATTGCATAGAGACTATATTGATCATACGCATACAAAACACTTTTTGTATGCGTCTTCGCACTTTTATACTCAACCAGCTTTAATAATAGGGCAGTAAAACCATAACACAATGTGAATACTGTTTGTTTGCAGTGATCTTATTTTAATGATGTTTGGTATTTGGGAGAGCTAGCAAATTAATCCACTGTTTTCTCTGAATATTTATGTTCCGGGTATTGTGCTTTTTTTTATTAATAAATGACTAGTTTTTATATTCACAATAGTTTGTTCATTCAGGGCCAAACAGAAACAGCCTTGGACTCTATTCCGAGTGAGATGCATTTTGTTTTCTGTTCAGTTGTGGCGTTGGCCCCTTCACTTCATGAATAATGGACAAAATGCATGTGTGGCAAAATGTCATGGCATTTGGGCCATATTCTTTGGAGTGTGATTGTGTGTGTGTATGTGTGCACATGTTTCATACTTTCTCATGCTGTATTCATACCACATTTCTCAACAGACTAAGGAAAGCTGAGCCAAAAGCAGAAATACCAACGAATTCCTTATGTGTGTGTGTGTGTATAGTGCACAGACTCATGCATCCATATGCAATTTTAGCTCAAACACGAGATTGCCGAGAGATAAAAGTAGCCTGAATTTCAAACGTGCTTAAATATCTCATATTCTAAGCCAGATCAGCTGAAAACAGACCTAAGGCTCAACCCCATGAATTCCAAATCACTTCTGCAGCCCCCCAAAAATACCACAGATAACCCACGTACGTGCCAGAGATACACAGGAGTGAGGAAAGAATGAAGAAAGTGATGCTTCAATATGTGTCAGAAGATCGCAATCTTTTCAACATCTTATTAAACAAGACCACAAGTGATGTTTTTACTCATGAACTTCATCGTTTAAAATACTGGAGCAACATACGCCAGTAAATGTATTCCAAGCCTCCAAATTTAGAAACGATAGGTAGAATTGGAACAAATCTACAAAACAATAAACTGATGTATTTATTCATTCCTGTTGCATTTGAATGACAAAATCTCACAGCACACCTGAGAGCACTCAAAGCGACACCAGGGGTTGAGCACCGCTGTTCAGCCGTTTTCTGATTCTCTCAGATATTCAGTGCATGAAATCTCAAAGGGCCAAATTGGAAAAGATATCTCAAAGGTGTTGCAAGAGCTTTATTCTAACAGACAGTGAGGTTACATGAGTTAAAACGCCGAGCAGACAGTCAGAAACGTTATGAATAGGACTGTTTTTTGGTCAGTGGCCAGTGTAGATAATGAGCTCTTCTGCTTTGATGTCTGAGTGTTTTTGTGTATTTCTGTGTGTGTGCCCATTAGTTCATCCCCGTGGTGGAGTGTATTTTTACACCTCGTTTTCATATCTGTTAATTACTCCTGATACTTGCGAGTGCAGTTGCCAATAAATTTGTTCCTCACACTTTGCTTCTCTGCCTGCAGCACATTCAATCTCTTGATTTATTGTGATGAACTGAGCCACACATCATCATTTTGAGCACAAACAGAACCTGTTCTTGTTCTCGATGCACTGAAAGGACACTTTTATGCTCTCATCCTTTTCCCCCTCTGTCTCAGTTGAACAATTGCTCCACTCATCGCTCACTTCTTCCCTCTTTTTCTCAACTGCCACACAGGGTACCCGCTCATTTCCCAAGTTGCTGAATGAATGCGTAAACGACTTATCCTCCCCTCCTTGTATTAATCTTGTTTACTGGATGTTGCAACTCTGACACATCTCATGGAACATTAGAATCTTTCTCTTATTTTGCTACCAGTTATTGTCTTCCTCCCTATAACAGACTATGTGATGTATCTCTCTACTCTCTGCAGGGGGTGATAAACCACTGAAAAAAGTTGCCGGCAACTGCAAAGATAAATTCGAGGTGAATAACGGCTCTTTGAATTCAGCAGGAATCCCCTCTCTCTTCCATATCAGATTAACACCATCCCTGCTGTGTCTCTCTCTTTAAAAACAATTTGGAAGCATTTCATTTAAAGCAGCCTGAAGCATCTGCAGCATGCGTGGAAGAGTTACAGACCTTTTTTTTTATGTGTGAGGCAGCTGCTCCCTCCTCGCTCACGTTGTGCAGAAATCCATCCCGTGTTTGGTCTTTCAGCCGAGCAAAACCAGATCTGTTGCCCCTGAGATCTTCCCTGCGAGTCTGTCCGCTCGCTCTCTCTCTCTTCTCTATCTCACTCTCGCTGTAGCTCTCTCTCTCTCTCTGTCATTCAGTATGACACAAAACACCACAGCTGGAGTAGATGTGGTTCCTCTGTGAATGGGCATACAACTAAAAGAGAACACACGCAGGCCTGTTACAGAAGCTGTAACTAATGAATGATACTGATTTCTTTTTTTTCTTTGTTCCTTTAGAAGTGCTGGAGAGGAAACAACAGATGGAGTAGTTCTCATTTGAATCCCATCCCCTCTCTCTGTGACTCCCCCCATCTCTGCCCTCCCACATTTTTTCCCCCCTCTTCTTACTCATCACCTTAAATAATGATCACATCCACACTCATCTACTCATCTGCAACAGCTCTTTTTTTTTTAGTTAACAATCTGCTCAGTAGGTGGTTAACAAATCAGTGGACACAAACACTTGGGTAAATTCACCAATAAGTCAATATTTGTCATTGTGGACGTAACCGCACACAATCCTGAGCCTGTGATTTGGTTCTGTTGTTTGTGTGAGGGACGCGGCCTCGCTCTCTGCTCTCTGCTCTCAGCAAACTGCGTCAGTAGATAGCATCCAATGGTGAGCAGTAACCAGCTGCTGTTGTGCCGGCAGACTAAGCCTCCTCAAACAAGATCCCACAAACCGACCGACTGAGAAAAAGGGCAGCCCAAGACGAAAGCAAAAGCCTTTAACACCTCTCAGTTTCTAAACGCAGCTCTCCTCGCCTCTCTTCTTCCTAAAGCTCTTATCTTGTATTTTCACTCCCCCTCTTACCGCTCTTTCTGTCCTTCCAGTTTCCCCCTCTAAACAGTGTGTCTGTTAACAGCAGCTAAGCACATTTGCTCTGTTAAAATCTCTTTATGCGAACTGAACATGAACATATGCTGAAGCAAATTACATATGAAAGAGGATCATTTTTCCCAAGGCTTTCCTTACTTTTGTTTTTACTGTATTTCATCAGCTGGCAACAGAAGAGATTGTTCTAATCTCAAACTATTTCACTTTGTGAGCAAAAAACATACAGGACAGGACATTTTCTCAATTTCTAGTGGTAGCAAGCTGTTCAGATTTATTTGGACAGGTTTTGACAGAATATATTTAAGACTATAGTTGCAGTCATGGTTTCTGTGTCAGTCAATCTCTCTTTTCTCTTGGCCCCTTTATTCCCATGAAACTTCACAGACCTGCTAGATGCCCTCAGACTTCCCCACCAGCCACAATCACCTGATTACTTGTCGGTGTCAGTGCCTGTTCCCATTTCCCTCTGTTAGTAGCAGTCCACTTTCTGTTTGTCCTGCCTGGTTTGGTCAGTGTTTCTTTTCATCATTGCATTCCAGCCTCTACCTGCTCATTCCTTCTAGTTGTTTATGTCTTTCTCTGTCTGTCTATAACATACCGCAGTCATTTTTCATCGTTATTGATGTTATCGACATTTCTGAACTGCTACTGCCTCTCTGAGTCTGCAATTGGATGGTCTATGCTGAGCTCAGTGCATCGGTTATGAGTAGTAGCTCTGTAAGGCTGTGCAGTGGTGTTTTGAGTGGAATACCATACGGCATGCTAATATACACATAATAAAGAAATAAAAGTAGTGTTTATTGTGTTACTCATCTCGGTTAAGCACAACAGTATCCACCTGCAGCCACAGGACTACAAGAACAAGTCACAACTACTACAAAGATGCATCCAGTTGAGAGTACTGTCACACTGCAAGTCAGACGTACGTATGTGTGTTGGTTAAGGTTATGGTAATGGAGGGTTAGCCCACAAGCGCCAACTTTTGAATGCATCGCACACATTATACTTTATGCTAAAATTGCAAGTAAAACTTTGCATTTCATTTCAAAATCATTAAGAAAATGAACATTTACTTACTGAAAAGGCTAGATATCAAAATCCCTCAAAGGTCTCTTAGTACAATTAGTTGAAGAACAAGTCATAATTATGGTTAACTGAAAACTGATTTAGACAAGCTAACGAACAGTAAAACTGTGAAAAATAACAAAGAAATATCGGTAATTACAAGACAAGCTATAGAAATGACATGCATGTCAATATTTCAATCAAGCGAGGTACAAAAAACACCCTCAAACATACCTCTCTTTGAGGCTTTATTTCTGTTTAATCATGGACTTATTTTCAGATGGACCACCAGAAAGTTGACTAGAAGAAGGGATTTTAGCAAAAGAAATCATAATGCCTCTTGGAGAAAAATTGATTGACTTAGCTTTTCATGAGAGAAACGAACCATTTTAGAATTAGTCAGTTGGAGCCATAGCTTTTGGGAGTCAGCACCTAGTGGTGCTCAGTGGTATTGCACCTTGTGGCACTTCCGCATTGACTTTTCACAGCCGGTCACTACATCCATCTTTCATGTACAGTCTATCTAAGTTACACCCCTGTATGTTCTCTTGCAGTCCACAGACTAACCCTTCTCATTTAGCCTATTAGCATGCTGTCATACTTAAGTAAACACAAAGTACAGCTAAGGCTAATGGGGATGTGCTTAGATGTGCAGGTTTGTTCATTTACTTAAGTACTGATTCAAATTTGATCTGATGATGGCGCTAGATGAAAGATCCAGGGATCACCAAAGTCATTAAAGTAATAACTAGAGATTTTTCACTGAAAAGGTGAAACTTCACCCGTCTGGTGATGCTGGAAGAAAAGTTACGGGATCACAAAAGTCACTGAATTCATCTTTGGTTGACCTTGAATGTCTTTACCAAAGATTTCAGTCTGGGCCAAAGAGGTGGACCATTACTGGAGCTGCTACTAGAGTGCCAATGCTTTAATGCTTTACCCAAAGCTTTAAAGTGCTCATTTTGAAGTGAATCACTCCAGATAATGCTCAGTCTCAATTGATCTAAAATTAATTTTGTGCATGACTCTGAATCTCATATGAGCTTGTTAGCACCTTAATGGTATTCAGGAAGGTGTTAATTATGAGGCAGATGACACCTGTCCCTGCTCTGTGAAGGGGAAAAAGGTACCTCCTCTTCCACAGATGCCTCTGTCTTCTGCCATCTGCCTGCTGACACGGCCACCAGAGGGGAATAGCAGCAAAGGAGAACAGAGAGGAGAGAGGAGATGGCTTTATTTCACGTCCAAATCCAGCATTAACCAACATCACACAGTCGGTATTCATGTGTAGCTACTTCAGACAAAAATTTGACAGCTGTGTGAAGGGGTCCCGGATTCATCGGATGAGCACATATCCGTTTGTGAATATTTTCTTAATCCCATTCCCCCGAGAGGAGTTTTAAAAAAAAGAAAGTTGATAAATATTTTAATAAGACACTGTAGGCACTGGTGTTGACTGTGTTGAGGGAGAAACCAAGGACAGAGGAAAGTAACAGTGCACATCATTTAATTATTCTAATAATTATTTCCCCAGGCCTCCTAATCACACACTGGAAGGCCATATTCTATTTCTATCACGGGGAATCGTCACACAATATTTCTCATTTTCCTGAAGAGGGAACATGTCGGGCGTGCATGTGCCGCCTCTGTGCAAACTCTTGTGTGCTTTTTGTGTTGCTTGTGTGTGTCTGTGCGTGAGTGAACGCGAGAGAGGACTGAAGGATGGAGATAAGAGCTTTGGCCTCAGCTGGCTTTTGTCACTAATCCCGGAAGGCGAAGAAGTGGCCGCCGATTCCATGTCATTCCCTGATATCCCAGCCTGTTCTGATTCCATGCCATCCTAGCGCTGCCCTTGTGAGGACAGCAGTCTCTGCGCTGCATGTTAATGAGAGGGAGACATGCAGCAATGGGGGGTGCAACTCTATTTTGGGGGCTATTTTGGGAGTGTGTGTGTGTGTGTGTGTGTGTGTGTGTGTGTGTGTGTGTTTC
>OMNN01001104.1:29167-58855 GCA_900302755.1 Chromis chromis | reverse complement strand
CAACTGTGCAGTGATGCAATCCCACCTTGTTGAGGATGAAGTGTCTGATGAGCAGGAAGAGGAGTCCAGACATGAGTCCAGAGAGCAGGGGGGAGATGAACCACGATGCCACTGGAGGAGGAGGAAAGAATGTAGTCAGAGGAGCAGCAACACTTGAAGAAAAGCATGAATCACTCGTAGACACAGTCAGAAAACATCAACATGTTTCTTCCACTTCAATAGAATGACTCTAATAAGAAAAGGTCTGAGTTTTCAGTGAACAAGCGTGAGTAGGAGAAACCTGTTTCTGTCTCTATCTCAGAGATTTTTATTTCACCTAAAAGCAGGTCTTGTTCCTCGTCGCTGGTCTACCAAGGCTCCTAATGGAGGAGAAATTGGTTTCTGTGGCTCTTCTGAAATAAATTACTCGCTGCGAAAATTGGCCAAGGGAGTCATCCGAGCTGACAGCAAAATCTGACGATTACTGTTTATGCCTTTCCGAGCTAAAAACCTTCCTAATGTCAAACTGCACCGGTGCTGTACTGGAATTATATCAGTGGGGTTTATACTCTGTCAGGATTTAACAGAGAAGTGGTAGTTAGGCGAATAAAAAATGACATTTTGTAAAAAAAATACGGAGGTGTTATAATGATATAAACACTGCAGACGCACACACACACACAAATCCTTACCGATCTTAACAAGCTGCATCCACTGTACACCCTTTGTGCCGATGGCAACCATGGAGAAGCCGATGGTAGCACCAACAATGCAGTGAGTCCCGGAGATGGGCAGTTTGAGGAAGGAGGCGATTAGCTGCCAGACTGCTGACCCTGTGACCAGGAGAGAGACACAACTTTCAGACAGCCTCATACTTAACCGGCTGCTGTTTTCCATTTAAAAAAAATTTAGTTCTGGAACAAAAGAAAGTTTGTTGTTTACTTCACTGAACTAAAGGCTTTCAAAATGATAAATGTGTCCGAGTGCTTTTTAAAATTCAAAATCACCGCTTTAGTTTTGCTTTGTTTACACAAGTTGGCACAAATAACCCAGTGTTTTAGGTTTCAGTATAATCTGAAAACTACCCAGACATTGTCCTCCGTCGCCACAGTGCAGTTTTCAAGGAAGTCATAAAAAAATATCCACACAGGTACAGTATAAACATCCCTATAAAAAGAGTTTGGATCTGCAATTGCTAAATGGCATAGAGTAATTGCAGTGCTTTCAACATGTGGGATTATAGATCTTTGATGAGGGAATATTTTGAGATGCACGTCTGCTGCAGGAATGAATGTGGAGACAGGTGCTGATGACAAACAACATAGAGGATTATTCATTCAATAACACATCATTATAAAGACAGAGGGTCTTCTAGCACAGCCCTTTCACTTATTTTTGCTGTTCTTGGACGTCAGAGTCCAATATTTGAATAATAGATACTCAGATCTCAGTGTGTCAGTCAGATTTGAAGCCCTAAATTAGACAACGACAGCAAAAACTGTGATGTATATGTGAAAACATCTCTAGTGAAACATCAAATCACATAGGTAGAGCTGCAACCATTGATCAATTACTTGTCAACTATTAAATTAATCACCACTGATTCATTGGTTTAAGTATCTTTTAAGAAAAAATCTGTCAAAATTCTCTGATTCCAGGGTTGTGGATAAAACAAGACACATAATCTTAGGTTTTAGGACACACTGATCACTATTTTTCAGCATTTTCTGACATTTTATAGACCAAAAAACTATTGATTGATCAAGAAAATCAAGTATCAACTATTTTTTAAGGAAAAAAGTCAAAACTCTCTGATTCCTGCTTCATAAATATAAATAATTTCTGGTTTCTTTACTTCTCTGTGTAGTAAACTGAATATCTTTGGGTTGTGGGCAAAACAAGACACATGATATTTGGTTTGAGGATACAATGATCACTATTTTTCATTATTTTCTGACATTTTACAGACCAGACAGCTAATCAATTGATTGAAAAAATAACAAACAGAGAAACTGACGGTCAAAATAATCTTTAGTTGCAGCCCTAGACACATTAGTGCTCATATCACATGGGTGCAAATGCTCTAAGTTCCTGGTTTAATTCCTGGCTGCCTGGACATTCTCCTGCTCTCTTTCCCCACATTTCCCCTCTCACTCCACTATAATATCAAAAAAAGGAATAAAAAAAATAAAAATACAAAAAATAATCTAAAAAAGACATAAACTACTAATACTTATGGACACAACAGAAGTATCTTCAAATCAAACATAGAAATTGCTACTTCATCTAATTCTGCACAAACAATGTGCCCATGACAAATGTTTCCTGTTGGGAGATTAAGGAAAAACATGTTCAATGTTTCCCCAACATTCACTGGTGGCAGCCTGCCACACCTGAATCCACTGTGACACGGGAATCCCCCGTGCATAATACTGCCTTATTCATCACCATTTCCCAGCAGCCTCCCTGTCATTAAAGCAGCATTGTCTCAACGGGAGACTCATTGTTTTCTGCTCTGCACCATTCATTTGCTGAGAGGTTGATGTGTTAAACTACTGTTGGTACTTCACTGTAAATATGTTTTCATGCGAGTCGACTTGAGGAGTATTTACCAAGCTGCAAGGTTAGTTAACAAAATCTAAGCTTTTCCACTTTATAGCACTTTATTGTCACGAAGTTGTTTTTAAAACCTTGAAAATACAAAACAACTTTAACAGTATCTTTCAAAGTCAATAAAGAAAAGCGGTTCTGAAAGCAGCAGCAGATGTTCTTCATATTGACAACTTTTAACAACTGCGCAGCGAAACAAAACAGCGGGCGTTATGTAATGTTCATGAGGTGCAGAAGCCTTTTGAAAGTTAGGCTAAAGTTCAGGCTGCAACCACGTACTGTCACACAATAAAATGAGTGATGCGGCATTTAATGGACTCTGATCGCAGCTGCACACATCATCTCTGAGTTGTTTACAAGAACAAGTCTGGATATTGAACAGAATAATCACACAGGAGGATCAGTGCGTGTTATAAGTGTCAGATAAGGCTGGTAATGGTTTTTGTTTGTCATCAGGATAAGATATGAAGATATAAAACATTAAAAATCCCCAAAGGAGGTGTCGCATGTTTGTTTACGGGGGTCTGCATCTGTGCAATACATGTTTAATAATTATGCCCAAATGTGCAGAGGAAACAGTAAAGCCTGCTTCATGATAAATGTTAAATTAATTACAATATATACAGTAATATCAGAGATAGATGAAGTCATTTAAACAGCAAAAATGCAAAACTTGCTCCATTCGGCCTCTCAGATATGAGAACTTTGGGGTTTAGGGCCATCAGTCAGACAAAATAACCAATTAAATATGTCACTTTGACTGTAGGAAGCTATGGTGGCAATTTTTCACTATTTCTAAGAACAGTTTATGATGAAAATAGTACGTACAGTACTGGTCAAAAGTTTAAAGCTCTAAAAGTAAAGGGAGTACGCCTCCAAAATAATGTAATAAATAGTTGCTATTTGTCAACTAACATCCTACAAAGTGAGATCAAGGCTCTATGGAGGTTATACGATCTGCTGCAGGACTCCTTGTTCTTGCCTGACAGATAAGAATCTAAACATCTAATGGCAATCAAACTAATTTCCCAGCAGCATCAACAGCACGTTATGCTGATGGAGAACACCTGAAGAACTGCTCTCCTCCTTATAAGCAGATATTTCTATGTATATAGATTTTTTTAGGCTAAAAAATGCCAGAAAATAGAGGATAAAACATATATCTAATAGTTTTCCAGAGTCTGTCTGGCCAACAGTCCAATACTCAAAGACACTTAAGATTTAAAACTGAAAAATGCAACAATTCCTTACATTTAAGAACCTGTAAAAGCTAGTTTTAAGTAGTTTTACTTTAAAAAAAGTGACCAAAGAGAGAGAAATGTGTGCAAAATTGTCACTCAACTAATTCATTAAACACCAAACTGTTTTATAGCTAATGCATGTATCTAGTTTGATTCTAAATGATGGAGCCAAGAAGCAGCAGTAATGCCGTCAACAGTAAAGTCCTTTTCAGACATGAAACATGCAACCTTTCTGGCTTTATTCATCTGGAAGAGATGGGGTTTTGGAATTTTACTTTTATACTTCTTGCAGCTTTATTCTGACAAGTTGCAAGTGTTAAGAAAAATTTACTGGGTCTGACTTCTGCTGTGCCTTTTTACACAAAACTGACCCTGGCGCCATTAGATAAATGTAAAAATCTGCATGTCTGAAAGTGAGTTTTGTTGCTGCACACATCTTGCTGGATGCAAAAAGCTCGTCCAACTCACCAACCATGGCGCTGACCTCGCCTGCCATGAGCACAGGCACCGTTTCATTGTAGAGGTTGACATCTATGATGCCCTTCCGAATCGTCTCCCCGACTTTGGCCCCGAGCAGCATCGACCCCAGCGTCTCGAAGATGGACGCCAGGATGCAGGCCTGCTTCAGGGTGACCACGCCGGACCCCACCGCCGTGCCGAAGGAATTGGCCACATCGTTGGCTCCGACCGAGAACGCCAGGATGAAGGCAATGATGAAGCCAATAATCACCATCCACAGATACGACTCCAGATCCATCTTGATATTTCTCCACGGCAACAAAAATCCAAGAAAAAAAAACTAGCTTAAATATTCTAAATAAAACAAATAGAAGTGCTCTGTGCGTTTGTAGAGGAGGACTCGGCAAGGCCGCTCCTTTTTTTTTCTTCGTCCCCTGGTTGTAAAGAGTTCGAGGGGAGAAGCACAGCTGCTAACTAAGCGTTTGGAGCTCAGTCCAAAGATTGGAGACTAGTGATGGTGGGAGCAGAGAGCATTCCATAGCTTAGTGTGAGACAGCCTGTCTGCACGTTCCTTCACCTGCCAGAGAAGAGAGAGAGAGGAGACACAGAAACAGATTAGTGTCATAAGCCATGATTACTCTTTTTCAACAGCAGCTACCATCTGACAACACCTCCCCGCGACTTCCTCACAAAACCTAAAACAAAAGGGGAGGGAGGGACTAAGGGAGGGAGGAGGAGAGCTTATGAGAGCAGAAGACAAAAGGCAAAAAAACCACAAAACAACAAAAAAATTAAAGGATTTGGAATGATGATGCAGGAGCTGGCTTTAGTCGAACGGGGAGAGCACTTGCTGAGGACGTCTCCGATAGCCAGGATAGGAAATCACAGTCCGCACATCAAAGAAATCAAATTGTCCAGAGGTCTCGCTGTCAGCAGTGACACTATAAAAAGACCACAGTGTCCGGAGTGAGATGTGAGTAATGCTCCCCACATTAGAGTAACACCTTAACCCCACACAACAGGGCAGCTGACGTCTGCTGCACCTGATTTTATTTCACAGCCGTTGCCTTTGCCACACATCCGGGTCGTCTTTGACATGAATATTAGACCATCTCATCATGATCTAAAAAACCTTCCTGACAGCCTCGTGGATGTCTGATTACGCTGATGTCACCCACGCTTCTACTCTTTTGCTCTTTCAGCCTCGGCGTGAATGCAACGCTGCTCGCAGGGTGACAGTCAAAGGTGCACGAGGAGTTTTGTAACCAGCTTTGGAGTTCAAACAAAATCAAAAGGCTTCGGTGCAGCAGGAAAAAAAGGGAAAAAAAACCTGGTGCATGGATTTACGTTAAGACTGCAATGCAGTAAGAACATCAGCAGTGATCTTTTACTGCTGCTCCAGGTCGGAATAGTTCACAAAACTGCACTTTAGGGGGGGAGACCAGGTAGTAAATTGACAGTAAAGTGGAGAAAACGTCACTGTATTCTCTTGCATATTTGGTATAATTTTATAAATATAAATACTTAGAGGATTTTGCTTTTCAGATATGCAATAAATAACTATTAAGCTCATTAAGTCCAGTCTGTCATTAAGCATGATTTTACTATGAATGGATACAGGACTCTGCACAAATGCTCTCATATGCAGTCTCCATAGTAAACTATCAAAAGCACAGAAATAAATATATAAAGCCAACTTTAAAATCATGAATATTTAATGCTGGTATTTTCAGGAATCAGCTAGTTACTGTGTCTGTAACTCTTACATCAAACATTCCCTTGTTTCAGCTTTTACATTAAGATTTGCTGCTTTTCTCTTGTCTTTAGATCACTGTAATCTTTCCATTTTGGACGTGGGTGGATGAAAGTTGACATTTGCTCATCTCCCTCTTTTATTCTAATCAAAGCTATTAATCAAGAAAAATATTGGAGACATTAATCGGCTGTGAAAACATCGCTGGTACATTTTCCCCGCTAATCCAATTTCACATCACATCCACTGGAAACGGCAGGAAAACAGCTTCCCTCGTCCTCGGCGGAGCTCCACGGGGCTTATTTACATCACAACAATGACAACACGCTTTAAGGAACACATGATGAGGCCACCAACAATGAAGCCTCCGGTGGTCCTGCAGAAACCTCTACGCCGCAAATGACTTGGTCTGGGTTCTTTCTCCTGTTTTTTTTCTTCTTCTTCTTTTGTGTATGCCACATAATCAAAGTCATTTCATAGGGGTTAATGGCAGCGCATTTCCTTCTATGGTTAAGCCAGTTGTTAATGGGGGAGCATTAAATGTAAACAGCTTGAAGGCCAGACTAGTACATTCTCTCAGCATGAAGCGACTGTGTGCTCCGTATCGCGTGGGGGCAGGCAGCTCCTTTCTAAATAGCCTGCAGCCAGTTATGGCTCCCTCCTCCCGACCGAGAGCTCCATCTGGAACAGTTGAGGTCGTGTCCTGCTATCCTTTATCCTTTGTTGAACCACAACACAAAACACACACGAAAAAAAAAAAAGATGATAATAAATTGTCCCTTAATCAGGTCTGCGCAAGACCTCCCCGAGGATCAGGATCTACTACTGACACAGAGAGTTATTACCTTGGGAATGGTTTAAAATATAAAAAGATCCATTGTCTCACAGATACTCTTTCTATATATATAAAAAAAGGAAGGAGGGCTCAGGGGTTGCCAGATCTGAGTAAAAAAAATGATTTGATACTTCACTAATCCCTGAGGGGGAAATTCTCTCTTCACCTCCCTTTCTCTAGAGAGAGATCAGAGCGCCGGATCGCTTCCCCTTTGACTCCTCGGACACAGAGGTCTGAGACTCTCTGGCTGAAATGTCAATAAACCAGTCTTGAACTTGTGTCCATCGAGATAATTGCTAAAAGGTTAAGCAAGTTAATAATTAATGATCAGGCATAACAATACAATCCTAGGTAGGGTTTTTATCTCGACCTGAAGCCCTAAAAGTCCGCTGATTGCTTTACTGCTTCCTATTTGTTATCCCTGCTGCGTTCAAGTGCATCAGTTCATCAGAAAATTTAAAATGCTGTATTGAGTCTGCAGCAACATGCACCAAAAGCTTATTAGACTTTTTTCACTTCTACATTCAGAATTTACTCATTTTATTCAACACTCTGTCTGTTTGTCAACTTCTTAAACACTTTTGAGAGGTGCTCTATAAATAAGAGTTCATGTATTGACAGTGGCAGAGTTTGAGGAACCAACAGGACACTGTGCAAATGTTTAATCCGGGGAACACCGCCGCCACGAGAGGACCACATCACACACCCGCAGTCAAACATGACCCTCCAACAAGCAAAACCAGGCACTACACAGAGGAGATGTTCTGTTAAAAACGGTCGAATACGTCTCCGGAGAACGCAGACCAAACATCGACTGTGCGAGAGGGAAGATGGTCTATAATTTTCTAAGTGTGGAAAGTCAACATGACAGCTGCACCTGACACTCGGTACAATCTGAAGACCTCGTTCCGACCAGTTCACATACCGCCACTCCCAGTTGTGCACATAAAAACTATTTTCTGCTCTCGACTGTACAGTAGACTCACGGTGACCTGCCCAGCTTGTGATACAGAAGAGATTTAAACCTTTTCCTTGAAGAATTTTAAACAAGCTAGTCTGAGGGGATTACTTAAAAAAGAAACAACATGTCAGGATGGCAAGATATAGTCAACATGTGCAGAGAAATCCAGAATGAGTCCCTGAGGGCCCAGAAATCAATCAGGCGGCTGTATGAGTTAAACACATCAGCCTTCACTCTAATAATCTGTGGAATCCAAGAGTTTTGTAGCATTTTGAGCTGGGAGGAACTATTTCAGGTCCAGCAAGTACAAATCTCATTCATTTAAGGTAAATAACCACTATTACATGATAGTGATATGTAGCGGCGATAGAAATATCATCAATAGCAATCAGAAAATTGTTCAAAAGAATGTTCGATAGTTTCATGTAAATGCATCCGATTCAAACCGCCATAAAAAGGACTTAATGGAAAATTAAAGCTTGGTTCCATGACAAATATCCCAAGTGTGCTCCCTACCTGGCTAACAAACAGCCTAGCTTACTGTAATAGTAAGCCCCTTTGCCCTCCGTCTATCTACCTGAGGAATCCATGCAGGTCTCCCGAGGTGTGCTAGTCTGACGGACATGACGTTTTAGTGCATGGAGGTCAGTGCAGGATCCCAATCTGGTGATACTCTGTCCATGTCAGCCACAAAGAACATTAACCTCAGATTTAATTGCTTTCTTTATGTAATGCGTATTAAAATGATATCAATCCTTTAGCCTCATTTATTCTTATTTATGTATAAATGTATGTATTTGTGTTTTTCATTGCTGCGTTAACATCAAAATGATTACCTGTGTACCAACTGATAAAACTCAAAATAAACCTTTTTTTTCCCTGTCTCAAATAAAAATGATCCATAATTATCGATTCTGTCTGAAATGAAACATTTTATCGAGAACATTTCACCGCCCGCAACTAACGGCGACATAGAAAAGGTTACGTGTCTGACAGTTGAAGTATTTTTACAGTGTTCCATCCAGTTCGTCAGTATCATCAGTACCAAAAAGAGGAACAGCTGCGTGAGGAAAGATGTGGCTCAGGGCGACTCGATGGGCCGAGTGGTTCGGGTGCAGACCACATGGGCACAGACGCCCTGAGCGGCGGATCTCCATTTTGAGTCACGGTGCGTCATTCCCCTGCACTTCTCTCCCACACCTCGTGTTCATCTGTACACTGTCCCTATCAAAACAAAAGGCAAAAATTCCCCACAATGTCTGTTTTTTTTTCCTTTCATAAAAAGTTCAAGGTTAGAGCAGAAGTTAACTCTGACTCACAACAAACGTCCAGTCACCATGTTTAATATTCTGTAACGTGCACCACTAACAGCCTGTAAAATCTAAAAATCACGGCTTTGAGAAAACTGATGCTTACATTTGGATTCTGGGTCCAAAAAGTTAATTAGGCAACTATGGCTACAATCTTAAAAACACAGAAAATGTAAAAATGTCAATAAGTTAAAGCTAACTCTGGACCAATGCTAACTATTCAGCAGCAACCACAGTGCAGTGCATGAGCCCAGTGTCTTCCTAATTCAATGCCTCCTCAAAGAAAATGGGATTCTTAGTACTTAACATGCAGATATTTTGGTGGTGGGAGGAAAGTCTGCTAAATATTATGCAAACTCAACAGAGAAAGGCTGATGAAAAGAGCACAATAAGTATTAATATGGCACCGAAATCTATTGGATTTAATGGATCTTTATTCAGATATATTTTACAAACTACAACAAATGTTACTAAATAAAAAGAAAACATAAACAATGGATGGCACCAACATCTGTCTTGACCCCTGCCTTTAGCAAATTCTTGGAAATCCATCACTGCCAAGCTATGGGCATTACCCAGACTGCCAGTGTGAGCACAAGTGGATGGTAGTGATACATGGGGTTGATTGGGTTCACGTAAGGTTAATAGAAAATATCACAGACTCTGGCAGGTTGGGTCAAAAAGTGACAAAGCAGCGTTCAGTGTACGACTGTAAAATAACTCTCCAAAACATTGCGTGCAACAGAAAACTAATCCACTCTCCCTTCCCGTTCTCTCTCTCATGCACTGGAGGGTGCCTGTCCTTTTATGCACTGTGAATAAACTCAGTCAACTGCATAAATTGTCAAGTTCTGTTTACTCATTACGTTAATACACAGTTATCAAACAACCATTTTAGCAGGGAGAGAAGGAAGATAATTGGATCAAATTGAATTGCAGAATCAGAAATGTCACAGTTACGGCAAAAGCATCCTGCAGCTGGGGTTGAGGGTCAAGTCGGGTTTGAGCGGTTGATTAATTTATGTTTCTGCGGGTTGTGTGGTGCAGTTTGGCTCTCCTAATGAGTCGGATATTAAAAAAACACCGACCTGGGCAACACTAGCAGACAGCACTCATGAGAAAGTGTCAGCAACAGACTGGTCCTGTATAACGTCAGCGAAAAACGCCTGCAGAAAAAACAAACACCTTTGTGCTTCCTCTCGACATCTGGTTTGCTCGCCGGGAGATTTGACAAAGCATCAAAACGTTTGCTGCACGGCGAGAACGTGGAAAATGCAGCCTGCGGAGGATTACACATCCTCGCAGATGAAGATGAAGCGTGTGACCCCGCGTCCTTGAACGCAAGTCAACAATCCTGGCATGACTTGCAATACGCACTCATCTGTACATACCACGGCCATTCAGAGAACACAGTTACGCCCCAGAGACTCGTGAGTGCTGAACAGAGCTCAAATGGAATGGATTTCTTTCAATGCATGACCTTCAGTATGAATCATCACCACCTCTGCTGGAAAACACACAAAAAAACAGCTTCACAAATTAATAGAGTAAATTACATGCCTAAATATGGTTGTATAGTATGTTATGCAACCTGCGTGACGTGTACGATTTGCCGTTATTTCCCCATATCAAGGACAGTGCTTTTGTAATTATTTGTTCTCTCCCTGCAAGGAACATTTCTGGCAAAATACAATCTGGTAAATAGTGATCAGCATTAGCAGCATAAAATAGAGCGGCAGAAGCACCGTAATGCAGATTCACTGGCGGTGATCGTAATTGCTTTCTGCTACCTGAGTGCGAACACACCGTTATGTGTTATGTATGCGCAGTTATGCTCCACATTTGTGCTGGTCATCGGGACGCAGGAAAATAATAGGGAGATGAAATACTGAATTTAATTTGAACACTGGCAGTAGTTGTTATTTGGCCGAGAGAGCAGAGATGACGTGTCAGCTCAGTCAAACAATTTCAGAGAGATAACAGTGTTAGCACTAACAGGGAGTACCAAAGAGTATGACTTGATTAGCGTGGGAAGCAAATGTACAATTACCTTTTTTTTTTTTGCGTTCACGATCTAACCGACGGAATTACACAGTTAATAATCAATTTTGAAGTTTGTTAAAAGCCCTGCTTGTATGTCTAAATAAGACAGACCCACTTCTCATTTTTAGGGGGAAGCTGGTCATTTTAATGTGACTTATCTGTCGGAGGCTTCAGGGATCACAAAAAGACTATTGAGAGTTCAAATTAACCATAATCAAGTTAAGAAAAAGGTTCGTTACATTCTGTAGACTGTCAAAAGATGAAGCTACAGTACGTAACATCCTGCTTTCAGCTCAGGTGCATCTTTAATACCTTTACGTTAAAACTGAATCTCGACCGCTGTCCAGGGTGCTGAACCTGAGACCACCAGGAATGTGTGAGGTGAGGGTAAGAAGCATATCCAGTGATGCTTTCCTGCAGTAGGGACATGCTCAGCATACATTTTGGATTGTTCTGCTTGAGTTATTTCATAATTAACAGCTTATTATGACTTTTGTTATTATTTCCTGCTGTGAAAATCCATCTTCAATCAAATCAAAAACACTGGAGCTTCCGCAATTTGGAGATCTATTGGCATTCTATGAAGGTATGACTCCTGATGATTGGTATTTGATGAAACAATTTATAATATTTAGACAAGATTAGAAGCCTACACTCCGTATCTCATTATAGACAATGTTTCTTATTGCAATCTACTGTTTGGGATCCTCTAATTTAGTTAAATTTTCTGTGTCTGTAGTCCACATGCTGACACGTCTTTGAGCGAGAAGTTGACCCCCGACATGTTTTCTAATGAGCCGGCCGGAGTGTCACACAGTGGCAGCGTGTCGACTGCGACTCAGAAAGCTACCCTAAATAAAAACACTTGAGAGTGACATACTCTGAAGCAACATGCTCTTCAGGATTATTTCTGGCAGACCCATTTTCTTCCTGTGGGTGTCAGGTGGCAAACAGTACACATAATGAGAGCAGTGACACACACATACACACACACACACACACACACACACACACACACACACACAAAGACACAACAGGGACAAACTAGACTAAATTGGGTTCTCGCACTGTCTGTACTGGAATATTTAAGCAAGACGACACATTTAAACCTGCAGTAGCTGCTTTTCTTTTACCACTTTTTGCTGCTTTCTAGCAATTATGGAGAAGCATTATCATTCATAAGAAGCTATGCTTCCAGACAGCTGATGTCTTATGCCTGAAGCCTAGTTAACTCCCTTTTACCTCTGTTTTTGGACTCTTATCGTCACCAGCTTATCCTTAACAGTGTGTATCTTGTGGTTGGGTGCTAGGCAGGTAGTGTACATTAGGTTCTCACTGCAAACAGCAGCCTCCTGCAGCCGAAATTGCCCTCGGAGTCGACAAATATGTGTTTTCCAGGGCCGACCCTGAATATTACTAATCAAGGAGACCAATAGCAGATACACATTTGCAGTAAAAACACAAACCGGAACACAAAACCTCATTAAAAATGCCTTTGTCTGTTTACGTTTTACATATCTCTAGTTCAAATAGAGCTTTGTAACATTCATCCTTCAGTGCTGACAGGTCATTAATCATGATCTGCAATCAATCAGATAGCACTGTTTGCAGGATATTGCTCAAGACCACAGAGAAACAACTACAGCTTGAGATTTGACTGCATCTGAGTCAAAGTCGTGCCATTTTTAAATTAATTTATCAGGAATCTGTCCAAAAAAAACTACACCAGTAATCAGAAGAATGCTGAATATTAGGTTCAATAATAGGCCAAGCTCTTAATCAGTCAATCCCTAAATTGCACAATGAGAGCTGCAGGGGTGATAATCGCCTTATAATTGCTTCTCACTACAAGTCTATTTGTCAAATATATTTTGCACACATTTAGTACAAACTTGTCTGTATCAATTACAGCTACAAAACCACATTTATTGTCAAAAAACTAAAGAGCTCTATCCTACTACCTCACAACCTGAGCACAGCATTTAGTACCCGTTTCAGCATCTGCCTCTGGTGGCATGTGCTGTGTGCCGTGACCTGTTAAAAAAAGAAAAGAAAAAGAAAACCTGTGTGCAAACTACTCACTGTGATTACTTCCCTAACTGTTTGCCGTTTGTCTCCATACAGCGCTCATTAATCTGCCCGAGATGCCACTGCAGCACAGCCACAGCTGGTGCAAAAACACTGTGTCACGAGCTACAGTCTGCATTGACACGCGGCTGCACTATCCACGCACTGATTCAACTCTCTCTTTCCCCCCCTACTCCTCCTCCTCTTCCTCATCTCCTCGCAGCAAACTAACCCTTCCTCTCTCGGCTACATGCTGAATGGAGCAGAGCTAGAACATACATGCTGTGTCAGATGATGACTCACAGCCGCATCCTACCAGTGCTGGCTAATTGTTACACCTGAAGCATACGCAACTGCAGTCTGTGCCTCCAAGGACACAGGGTGCCCACATCTACCGGATGGCTTACTAAGTTAAAAGAGAGAGCGAGAGAGAGAGAGAGAGAGAGAGAGAGAGAGAGAGAGAGAGAGAGAGAGAGAGAGAGAGATGATTCGGACAGAAGAAAAAAAATAAAGACGGACAGAAAGGCTGGAAAAGAAGCCTGGAAATCAACTCCACTCACCTTCATGTCTCCTCACATCAGTAGAAGGTGGTGAAAGTGGTGGAGGTGAATGAACGTCAAAGACAAAAACTGGATTTGGGGGGTGAAACACAGACAAGAGGGAAACGGTAGACTGGAAAAGAAATAAAGGAGACGGGTTGGTGAGCATGTGATTGATGGGGAATGAAATTCTGAGGAGTGAGAGAGAAGAGAGGAGAGAGCAGCTGATGACCAGAGGAGAGGAGAAGTGAAGTGAAGGAGTTAAAAGAGGCTTAGTGAGAAATCAGCAGGTTGTGGTGGTGTTGCAGGAGAGAGGAGGAGGAGGAGGAGGAGGAGGAGAGAGAGAGAAAGCAGCGCAGCCAGCTGAGTCTAGACTGCCTCTTAAAGGAATGTATCTGCATTCACAGCACACGCCGGCCAATGACAAATGTCGGAGAAGCCGAGGTGCACCGCTGACTGGTCGAATGCATGCGGAGAGGATGGACGGACGGAGGGGAGGCAGCCAATGGCCGCGGACGAGGAGGAGGGGAGGTTGAACCTGCGTGGATATGTGCTTTACAGCCAGTGAAAAGCATGCAGATAGATCAAGGGCATTCAGAGCACTACCCTTCGCTTTGTCACAACACAGGACAAGTGAGTGGTGGACAGACTCATATAATATGCACATTTGGCTCCTGAATGCTCGCGAGAAAAAGCAACAGTGCGTCCGAGCCGAAGGGGGGAATGAGCTCCGGGTTGCACAATCGTCCACGGGCGCTTGTTGCTACAGAGGAGTCAGTGTGATGATGAAATGAACTGAGACAGGAGCATTTTTTTTCTTAGAAACACAGAGGCCCGTCGCACAAGTGCACACAGCGTCTCATCGCCGTTCCTTGGCTACGGTCCACCCATCACTTTCTCGGCCTTTCTCTCTCACCCCACAATTGTCCCTTTGAAAAGACACGCTGAACAGTATGTCTTTATGTCACTTGGCCTCAGCGGGGCAGAAACAGGGCTCTCGTCAACACAATGAAGAGTGCAGACCGGAGTTGCTGTAGGCGACGAAACACAAAGCAGAAGTGGAGTCTGTCTTTCTTAAGCAGTCCCTTAACACTTCACTGATAATGCCACAAGGAGAAGGACAAACCACTGCAGATATGATAGCAGATTGTGGAGCAAACTCTCACGAAAAACAAGAGGAGCAAATCAGATGATGCTTCACGGAAGGTTTTTGTCCTGATTCAATACTCTCTGCTTTCTAAATGACATCTGTATTAATGTTAACAAAGTTTTAATAGAAATTTGCCCCACACCAAATCTGTCTAGCCGTTTTAGTACCATTTTTAACCACACACTTAAAACCAGTCACTACTCACATGCGCCATGGAAGCCAAGACAGAGTTCAATGCCACCAGTGCAGCTCGGATCCCTTCACTCTTACATACTGCCCAAGAAAAAGTGGTGATGAATTAACGTATCCAGAGCTGCTCAGAGGTCTGATCTTGTGTTGTGTCACTCATTCTCTCCCTTTCGGTCCCCCCACCGGCCCTGCCTGCTAAAAGCCTATCTGTGTCAGCTGCACCTGCTGCCTCTGACTCTGTGCTTCACAGCGGGGAGGCGCATTCTCTTAGAACCCAAACACACACATGCACACATGGCTGTACGGTGCTGAGATCAGTCAGCCTCCATGGGCAGGTGGGGGGTCGCTTAAGAATGACAACAACGGTGCATGTAGCTCTCGACACCATCTTCAAAAGGTCCCTCACACGCAGATTTCCATAAGTCTACTTATGCTATTTTCCATCCTGCACTGCAGCACGAAGACAGTAACGCTGGTAATGTTTCGGATTGCTGCTGACAGCAATTACAAGCACACAGGCAGTCTGTCAAAAATTGATGTGGGCCCGCAGCTAAATCAATAGTTTTCAGCATACTTTTTCTTGCTGATTTACCCTCGTTGAGATCCTGCTGTCTTCTCGTCTTTGGTAAAGTTTCAAGGCAGCAGAGAAGCATCTCAGATAGTTTGCCCTCGCAGCACAAGCACTCCTACAGAACAAAATCACTTCTTTACTTGATTCTTTATCTAATATATTCATTTTCTCTTGGTAGTTTATTTAAATTTGACAAAAGAACTGGCAACATGTAGTACACTCCTCATGTCTGAATGAGCACCCTGGAGACTTTTTGCAAAGGAAATCTCACGAGGTTAAATCGAACCTTCAACATGGCACAAAATTATCTGAAACGCATGCAGTCATACAAATTGATCGTTGCACACGAGACTACATTACCACATTCTACGTCATTTGGTGAACATTACAATGTCACACAAATGGGAAAAATCTTTCCTGTACTGTAGCTCTCTCTGTCCCAGTTGTGTCAGAATGAAGGACATCATTTTAACAGATTAATGAAGCCACAATGTTTCATATCCAACGTCTGAAGAGAGTAATTTATGGCGTCAAACCTGTACTGCTGGATTAAAATACTTCAAGCATGCAGCATGTTGATAACGGCAGCTTTCGTGAGGAATTCAACACGCCGTTAATGCTAGAATAGACTGATGAGAGGATTTTGTGTCCCTAAGCACTGCATCACTAGTTTAGCATTGGAGCCTATTTTTAAAAATAGCATTATTAGCACTTAAAAATACCAAAACTGATGAAGTAAAACCAACAACGTGTTTTTTTCCCCTAGTAATCTGCCCAAAATGAAATTTCACCAGCAAGGTTTTCCCAGCATTTGGGTGCACAATGGTGTGAATAGTGGCTAACGTGGCAAATCTATGCCCTAAGATTCTTTTTAATTTGTAAATTTGTAGTCTTCAACCTCTAAGAGCAGTTCCTTTTCCATTTAGTAGTACTTCCAAAGACCTGCACACAGACCTCCAAGTGTTAAATCGGAGTACACAGCCTTTAGGTTTAAAATCACTATCATAACCTGCCAGTTTACCAATTTACTCAACCAAATCCAATATTTTTATCACAATTTCTAAAAAGAGACCTCAGTTCCATCACTATATGCCATCTTTGCCACTTTCAAAGGATTTATACGAGTCTGTTATCTTCAATCCAGCTCCCCGGGATGACAAAAATCTGAAATGACAGTCTCACACTCCATACGCTGAGCCTTTAGCAGCTCTAAAACCCAGCTTTGGTACAACAGCAAACAATTGAGGCCCCCCTGTGGCTTCGAGCGTTGTGTAAGCCTTATGTTTAAATACTCTTAAGGTCAGCTCTCTCTGGTTTCACTGGAGACTGTGCACAGGTTTGACTCCCTCACCCTGAAATGGCAAAGTGACTGGAGTGACTCCTCCCTGTTCCGAGTGTCTGTACGACTGTTTTAAGTAACTAACACACACATGCTGTACTGTCCTTACAGTGTTTGTGTTTGCGCTGGTTTCTAAGGGAGCCAAAATAGGAAAACTAATTAAGATCAATACAATGTGAGTAATAGAAGAAAACACGGACAAAACATACTGTTTCATATGATATCAATAGGTAGACTTTGTTCACAAATATAAGATCTGAACAACAATCAGCTGAGCACACACACACACACACAGACACAATGCATAAAAACCACTACGGCTAAAATAGCAGCAATACAAAGGATGGAGTGACCAGAACAATACTTTAGAGAAGCAGAAACTATTAGTCACCTCTGAGAATAACCCATGCTCACAACAGGGGTTTTAATAGACCAATCAAAGGGCGCTACAAATAGGAATACGGAGCCAGCTATTTTATTACCAGCAGTCAGGGGCCGGCTCCTTTGGCTCGGCTCTGCAATCATATGACTGACACAATTAGGCTTGGTACTTACCAATAACTGGGGCTTTTTCAGGCTGCGGTCTGGCCTTTTTCCTCTTTCTGCCATCTGCGTCCATGTTCCTGAGCGTAGGAGTCATCTTACCCTTGACCCTCTCTCTGTTTTCCTCTCCTCGCTCACCCCCCTCCCACTCTCAGCTTCGGCCGGACGGTTCCAGTTCTCTTCCACGAATCAGCATAGGTACCCAATAGCCTGTCCTTCCTCTCCTCTCACCGCCCCTCCCAATCTTTCCGCCTTCTCCCGTTAGGTGAGGAAACAAGAGAAATGTTGATCTGGCTCTGCCCTCCAAAAGCACTGCCAGGACCTCCAACCTACCTGCCTCTTTCTCGACCGCTGAGACTGGTAATCTACTGCTGGCATGCTCTGCGGTATTAAACTGTGTTACTGGGGCAAAGTGGGTGCCGGAATTAGTGAAAAAATGCAGTGCAACAAGTACGAGAGAGTCCGTGAGAAAGGAGACGAACCGACGGGCCTAGTGTTGTTTCGGGCTTCGTCCACAGTAATGGGAATAAATGCATGTTGTCATCTCAGTTTGTGTTTCCCATCCACACTTAGCTGCCGACTCAACCATAAAATCGTAATTAAAATGTTCTCCAAACTGGAGATCTGAAAAATGCTGTGCTTGTGGTGTAATGAGACAGAAAAATGTGCCAGTTAAAAAATGCTGACACACAACCATCATGTGACTTCAAACACCCGAGTGTCACAGGATCCATTTGAGAAACTGGACTACCATTAAAAAGACAAAAGACGAGTTCACTGACATGTTTGTTTCACAGTTTGACCATAATAATCTCTTAAATATATAACCAAAAAACATGTCTAAATTAGGTTCTACAAGCAAAACTTGTGTTTTATGGTCTTAAAGTATTGAATCAAAAGTTTAATGTAGCTTTTGACACCAATCAACAGCAGAGAACTCTCTCCTTTATGCCCATGTGAAAACAGAAAGTGATCTAATTTAGTCACTAATGTAAAATCTCATTTTGAAAATGAGCACTGTGGCTGAAAATCCAAACCTAATCCATTGATTCCCATATGGCATGTTCTTATTTGTGTACTTTTTGGTAGTACTGGCTGTCTGGGAAAGTTCTTTATTGTGTTTAGTGTTCTACTAGTGGAAAAGTGTGTGGGAAAAGCACACTACCAGACACATAAACAGATTTTATGAGTGATACTTTTGATGAATATTGAGACTGGTACAGTATAAAACTGCATTTTGTTTCCATTAACTCTGTGTATCTACAGTAACTATTGTATAACAAACTTGAGTGACCTTGGATGACTGCATCCACCACATGAGAGGTTAAAGTCCTCCTCCTGGCATTGATTAAATCCCTAAACCTTAATCTCTCCTGATCAAAATGACATACTTTGAAGTTTTTTCCCCCATGAAAATAATCCTTTCATATCTTAAAAAGGTTTAGAGGTAACTCTACACCTTTGCTTCTTCTAGTATGCAAACATCTATGAATATGTGCACGAGTTCCTGCCTCTACTTCCATCAACCCCGTAGCTGCTCACCTTCAACTATTCAAACACTGTAAAACTATTCTGTGCTACACAATCGCAATATTGAGTAATTGAGCCATACACGTTTGAACCAGAAACCGGATGCAAAGAAGAAGGAGAGGTTATTATCAGGGTCACCTACAAGTCGATGTATCAGAATTAGGGATGCAAAATTTTAACAGTGTTCTTAACCAATAATCAGCAGCCTTATTAATCAATAGCTGATTAATCAGTAACATGAGATGAACTTAGTAGCCAAAGTCACGTGACACAGGTCATATTAATGGCGTATACAATGAGTCATCTGACCACAGGAATGCTGTCAGAGTGCACTTAAGCTCGCCTATAAAACAGGAGCTCCGGCCCGACAGGCATTAAGCGTCACATGAGACTTTCTCATGGTGGCCCTTTACTAGCTAAACTCCCATAATACTCTCTGCTTGCTAACATGGAAGTGCCGGTAGTCCAAGTGACCCCCTTCTTGGGTCATGACAGCGTTAAAAGACTCCACCTGGTGGTTTAACCGCATACTACAGCTAAAGCAGAATACATTTTCTGACATCTACGTCCTTCTACCTTATTGGTTAATGCATTTTTAATAAGTTAAATTATTAACAGTGATTAATCGATTAACAATTAACCCTAATCAGAATAGAGATGTATTCTATGTGTAATGGTCAAACAGCTGATGATACTGTATTGTTAAGGTTAGATAAATGACCACAACTTCTCCTTTTGCAACCCAATACAGAACACTTCTCTTCTTCCCTTAACTTCCGAGAGAGTCCCACCCTGCAAGTTCGCAGGATTAGTAGTTGAGGTTTGTTACGTGTGAAACTCCGGCTTTCAATTGTCCACTGCTTATTTAGCTCATTATGTATTTTCTAGCATATGAAAAAACACTATACGGACATATTAACAAGGTTAAAAAGTTGATTTTCATCAGAGGGGCTACTTAAAGATGAGTATAAATAGGAGGGGAGAAAGAGAGTCAGACAGAGGGTGTAAAAGAGAATGAGAACAGCCCCTCATAAGCTGGATCTAGTGGCCTGTGCCCTCCTGCTCTTAATCCTGGCTTCCAGCACATGACCCAGCTAACAGTATTATGGAGTGCTTTGATTAGACCTGCAGCTGTGCGCACGTAGTGGGAGACGTGGTGATGGCGGGGGGGACGTGGGGTCCTGTGCTCTGCCACCACTTTACAGGAATGCCAAGCCTCTGCACAGACAGATTTGCATGCACACACACACACCCAAACACACACACACACTGCATTAACCATACATTTAACCTCTGCATACACAGCGGAAGAAAAGACACGAGGCCAGCCGGATTAGGCCTCCAAGTCAGGGAGTCAGCGGATTACGCCGGCACTGTTATTCTAGGTGAAAACTAAGGGTAATGCTCAAAAACGTGCTACTAGCATTAGCTGCAGAATGAGGTGCAAGAATGGCACTTAGAGCGGTCACAACAGGAAGGGGAGTTTCACATGACAACTTCAGCAGTAATCGCATCAAGGGGTCTCGAAGGTTCATGAACTATTATTGAAGGTTGTAATCGATTTAAAAAACAAATTTAAAATTAAGGATTGGTATTAGAGGTCAAATCGGAATTATGTCCTTATTCAAAGTATCAAAAACTGTTAGATAGAAGAAAGTTAGTGGTAAATTTGTGGTCAGATTGTTGTTTAATTCTGATTTAGATATAAATAATGCTTATTCAAAGCACTTACTTAAAACACTGTCTTAGTAACTCCACTGAAACTTGGGTATATCTGCACAAATAAAAATAAAAATGAGTAACATTTTCTGTTGTTGCTGTGAAAAAAAGCATGAAAAACGAAGGGGAATAAGGCTGCACGGATCTGAACACAATCAATTAACAAGTCAATTGTTGGAGATTTTGAATTAGCATGTTTTCACAATGGGAGATAAACTGTTTGTTGTATTCTACCCTGTCCTTCGTACAACAATGAATCCTGAAGCGACGAAAGTAAATTACACAATACAACACAAATACAACAAACCAGTGAAAATCTTATAAATCAAAATAGTCTCTGGCCAATGAGGGGAATTTACTAGAAAATCCAACTTTAAATCAGGTTGATATTTTAGGACAGGCACAGTGCTGTGCAACAGCTGGATCCATTCTAGCGGAGAGACTCCTGTACAAAAACTCAGCTTCGTTCCCAAATGATTGATGAAAACAGAATCTGAACAGTCCACAGGCAAACTCCTGACAGTGAACAAATGTGTGCACTAAAAAAAATCACAATCTTGAACGCAGGGCTGTTGACAGAATAAAGATATTACATGGCAGGAGTTGTAGATCTCTGCTGCTGCTACGACTGCTACTACCGCTGCTGAAGAACGAACGGCATAATCTCAAAATTACAGTCAACAGTGTGTGACCGGTGTTATCTATCACATGTTTGCAGGTTGTGGTCCACGTTTACGGCACATGGTGCGCACACACACACAGGGCTGTACTTTTCAACTTTAAGGAGTGGTGTTCATTTTTGCATTCGTGTGGCAAGTTTTCAAATCAGGTTACACCCAGATGCACTTTATGATATAAGTAAAACTGTCTGGCAATTTCTGCCCTCCAATGCACAATAAATGCCTGCAATCAAAGCTGATAAATTTGAAACTAATTCTCTTTACAGACAAGTATTACTCTACGCTGTAAGTGGAATGATTGCTTACACATCACACCCATTTCAGAATATCACACACAGTATTTTAATACAGCTGTCAAATGGACTCCGGGGAGAGATATTTTTGGGGGATGGCGTCCTTTGAGGCTGTATGTGGCATGTACTACTTCCTTTGTGTCTGGATGCTGCCGCAGCATGCTCGATGCTGAAGGAAAGTCATAGTGACAAGTGGTCTGCTGGTGTTCCGGTTTGACAGAGGGAAGGATGGAGAGGAGGGCGGGTTTGCCTGGGTCACCTCTAATCCTGTGGCAGTAAATCACTTCCTTGAGACTTTTCCACCCATCGCCTCAAATCAGAGCATCATCTTGCCCAACCAGGAGAGGGCACAGTGAAGCTTAAAACCCCGTCTTTTTCTTGGGTACCAGCATAATTTAAAAACACACTTCATGCACTGCATTCTGCCACAACAAGACGTGAATGCTGTCTCTTTTAGTTTGTCTTGCTGCACCTCTTAGAAGCCCCGGGCTGTAGTTGTTTGTATTAAAAACTTCCCGATATATCAAAAGTTGCCACTACTAAAGCAATCCACCATTTAAACATACTTGCATAACCTTTTTTCTCTTTGACATGGCTTTATAATGACCCAGTTATTGCGACTATAACAAACATTGTGCCATTACAGCAGAATTAAATATGCAGAGATCACCGTGTGTCTCCAGCCAGATGCATTCCAAGTTTTAATTTGCCTTTTTACTGCCAAAGGGAGGAACATAAAGCTGCATTAGAACAAACAAAGAGTTTCAGACCATGGTAACAAATCAGTGGGACATTAATGACAAGCCTAACCTTCACGCCATAAACTTAACCTCAGTTTGTGGTAAAACATTAACAAGATACGACTTTAAAAACTTACTTTGTTTCTACATTATGAGGTAAAATCACGCGGTTACTAGCTTTGAAGGACCTCCCAGGATTTAGTTTGGCAAAAGTCAACTTCAAAGCAAACCTCCCTAGCTTTCTGTGCCAAAACTCTTAAATTAAAATAGTATATTCAAGGCCTATTTGACATCTTTCAATAATATTAAAATATAATAATTAAAGTAATAATGACAACAACAACATCTAGTGTGGATGGCTCTATGCTCGCTGCTTCACCTAATGTCAATTTCAGTTTAGCATTGCCTCACGGCTGCAAATCCGAGAGGTACCCAGATTTTAAATACTGACAAGATGCACTTTTAAGTTACATCTCTGTCCTTCAACTCTCAGTGTCCAGCTATCTGAAAGCTTTACTCACAATGAGACAAACAACTCGGCTGGTCTTTTGCGAACACTATAAAAGTCCCTCTTTGATCCTAAACTTTACCACCCTTAAAGTTTAACTTTGCAGCTCATTAGGACCCTGTTACCGATGCTAGTTATCATTAACCTTTAGAGCCCAAAGGACAACTTTGCATCCGAATTCACATCCCTCCTCCTGGGTAGAAATGCTTTTCAAGTATTCATTGTAATAAAACTGCACAGGATGACCTTTTCCAACAGTGCTAGTTGCTTGTCTTTGCAATCAAGTGTCAGCAAGAAAGAATAAAATTGAATTTGCATAAAATTTAGGCAAAATCATAACCTGCATACAGCTGTACGTCCATCGTCACACACATTACTCTTGTTTGATTTACTCATGAACTTGTCATTGCATCAATATGTTGACATGTACATACGTTAATATACACCGATCAGCCACAACATTATGACGACTGACAGGTGAAGTGAATAACATTGATCATATTGGTACTATGTGGTGTTCTGCTGGAAAACCTTGGATTTTGCCATCCGTGTTGATGAGACTTAGACACCCAAATAAACATTGTCCCAGAACAAGCACACTCCCTCATGCAAATGGAAATCCCAAATGTCACTGGCCTACCCCCGCAGGAAAATGCACCCCACCACATGGCAACAACATCAAACAATCAGGAACATCTTGAGGAACATGCCCAAGATGTTGATTTGACCTCCAAACTTCCTAGACTCCATTCTGATCAAGCATCAACAGGATGCAGTGGAACAAGTTTGATTGACAGAGGCCCCACTGCACAAGCCAGAGTACCCAAAGGATCCACTGCCAACGCCCTGGTGCCAGACACCATAGGACACCCTGAGAGGTCCTCTTGTCCATGCCCAATGGTTCAGAGCATTTTTGACCACATAAGGGGGACCAACACAATATTAGGCAGGTGGTCACAATGTTATGCCTGATCGGTGTATATGCAAAGCAGTCATAGCATAGATAATCACACGAAATAGCATAACCAGACCTTTGCCGTTATGAATGTTACATATTCGTACATGCCGAAGGAATAACAACACAAAGATAGTTCAAACTTCTGCCAAGTAATATCTTAAACCATTTACACACAGCTTTCTCGGTTGAACAAGTCACTATCTCCCTAGCGCAACATAAAAACATAAATAGTTGCCTGGTTGCCTGCAATCTGTCTGCAAGTCAGCTACTGTATGTTCACACTTTAGTGAATAAAATAATGACATTTATTTCCATTTGGCAGGAAGCACGTATACTTCCCACATTCTAAGTCATAGAATTTGTTATCCTTATAGAGATCCAGATAATCTCACCAACACAAATATGAAAAGATCATCTCCACTGCCAGCATTTTATGGTAAGAAACCTGTAAAAATATACCAATTTTATCATGCTAAATATTTTTCTAATATAAAACATCTGGAAGTATTTTCAAATCAAATGATGGAAGATCTGGATGGTCAAGACTGTTCTGAAAAAAAAAAAAGCCACAAGCATGTATGGCTAGCACTTACAATGACCAAGATAAGAGCAAGAAGGTATAGGTAGTGAAATTACCCTGAAAATAGCCTATAGGATTAAATCGCATGTCAAGTTTTTAAAAATGTTCTTTTGAAAAATCACAGTTTCAATGTAAAAGTAACAAAAAGTTCCTGCCTCAGCACGAAAGGAAAAATGTACCCCATGATATATTTTCCGAGCCACAAACATAAGTGTTTATGTGTAAAGATCATGTTGACAGGTTTGTTGACTACAGCCTTCTCAGTATTACCAGTGCATTGGGGTGGTCTCATCTGTAAAGCCGCAGCAGAGCTGGAATGTGTGAAACATTATGAAGATGTCATCACCTGTTCGGTACATGGAACCCCGGAGATTTTCACCGATACTTAATCCTCGCCTCCCATCGTCTGCTGGTCTGACATTACCCCAGAAAAGCATCCTTGCCCGTGGACAGAACCTGTTTATTCAGCGTACGCACCATTCTGAGTGTTTTCCCTGGGGTTTCTCGTAGTACAGAAGTATTTTTGGTGCCAGTGCACTTTCCAGGCTCCGTTCCAAAAGTGGTTCTTGTTTCTATCATAGATCTAATGGGGACCAATTAGACAATTTACCATTATTAAAAAAACGAGGGCAAAGAGACCTGTATAAGACCACTAAACATATCCTCCACTCAGTTTGAATACTCTGAGTAATTCCTCTGTAAAAAAAAAAAAAACCTATTAAACAGCTCCTAATGCTGTATTGGGCAGTCTCAGCTTGTTAGAACTTATTGGCAAGATTCAGCGCAATCACTGAATGAGATCACACTAGTATTTCCACTACACAATTAGATTTAAAGTAG
This sequence comes from Chromis chromis, assembly GCA_900302755.1. Lineage (NCBI taxonomy): Eukaryota > Metazoa > Chordata > Actinopteri > Pomacentridae > Chromis > Chromis chromis. The sequence goes on along the minus strand of OMNN01001104.1, from coordinate 33,418 downwards.
GTGAAATGAAGGACACAATGCACCTTTAAGTTATGCAGATTGCAGCCGTATTTAAACTTTCATGCTGTTGGAGAAATCATTGAGTAAAACAACAATGGTGCAGAAAACTTTATATTTCGGATATGTTGTGGAGTTTAATCAGTACCAGAGATGTTATATAATGTGAGACATCACTTTTTGGGGTCAACATTGCTTCATTATTGTAACAAGAACATCTATTCTGCATGAGGAAATGTAGATGATTCTGTTCTTTCTAGCATGTATTTCTATAGAATTGTTTAAAAACACAAAGATGCCAAAATGACAACGTATCACCCTGGAAACTGGGATATGGTGCAAATGTGTGGACAACATTGTTTGATCATTTTTGAACCGACTGCACCATCAAATAGCATATTACTGTGACTACATCAAGCCACTCAAGGCACAAAATGGCAGTGAAGCACTGACAGAATTAGATTTCTAAATGGTTTCGTTAAGTAAGTGCCTGAGCTGAAAATGCATTAACCCTCTGAACCCCACAACCCGACAGCAGGTCTGAAAGGCATGCTATGTTTAGAAAAAGAGGAAATGCCCAAATTATGTCATTTATTAGAGCCAGAATCTATGAAAACAGAAAAAATAAACCATAATTTGCCATACTGTCAGAAAATGCAAACGTAATCTTAAAAATCATCATTTCACCAAAACCACTTTTATTCTACATGTCTAAATTTAAAAATCGCCAAAAAATAAACAGTGTACAGTAAGCAGGTTCCGTAAAAAGCAAAAAATTCTCCACTCCCTGACACAACTGTGAAGCCTTTACTACCTCAGTTGTGACAAACAGTCATGTGACAAAAATTCAAGGACTTTTTGTCTGAAGTGGGCTGAACTGCAGGCAGTGTTTACACAGAGAAGATAGTAATTTGAAAACAAATTAAAAATGTAGGTAGTTAAATATCTATAGTATGCAGAGTGACCATTTTTTGTACTGGTAACATCTGTGGGCATCTGGAACAATGCTGTACATGTTCATTCAAGGTTTTTTAATTTTCGTAAAATTGCTATTCACAGAAACTCAACTTTTTTTTATGATTCATGAAATTGTAACTGTGTTATACTGCACAGACAACATTTTTGAGTTATCTCTACTTCTAGCCAAGGTTGTACTGTTTCCATAGAGGTGTAGGTCTTTCTGAAAAAAAATGTGACAGGGACAAAAAAACGACCAGAAACTGCCTTGGGTTCAGAGGGTTAAAATCACCTGATACCTTGACATCCCCCTTGTTGGCATGATTGATGCATGTCAGCCAACAGTTCATGTATTTATTCTCAGTGTACCCAGGAGAAAATGTGCAAACATTACCTATCAGATGACAGTTCTGTGGCAGCAATGTGACAAACTGCTTAAAGCACATACCTTCATGTCACTCTTATCTTGTAACAGAATCATTTAAAATCAATTGCTCAGCATTCCATTGTTCCACCTAGTTCATTCCCACCCTGCTCTGGATAGACACCATTGGACTGAACCTGACAGCCGCCCCCACCTTCCAGTCTCGCTGCTTTTTGAGGTGTCACATATCCACCACTCGCTCTTGTTGCTAAAGGCGGTGGGAAGGAGGAATGATTTGGCCAGAAATAGCCGTGTCACATGAGTGTGTGCAGTGACCAGTCAGCCAGCTGCTCATCCTTACATGGAGCAATGCCCCATCCGTACAGTCAAATGCAAATAGGCGGTAACATTATCAACACAACAGCATTAACCAGTACAGACGGGTCATTCACATCCGAGGCTTCTCGCACGCTTCGCTACTCCCCAGAGTAAAACTGAGAGAGAGTGTGGAGTTGAAATGCTCACGTGATGCCACACCTGTTCAAACATCAAATCTATACTGCAGGATTTGTTATTAAAAATAGATGTTCTGTTGATGTAGTGCAGCCCTGGAGATAATTTGTAGGTAAAATGGACGTAGATTTGTTTCCAACAGGCAAAATAGCAATATTTGTCATTGACAGATCACTCTAAATGCCAAGAATAGCTTTTCTCATGCTTTCTTCAATGTTTCCTCCCGGGTTTTGCCATCAAACATTTTCCAAAAACCTCAAACTGACCCCGGGCTTTAGTGGCAAAATTATGACTCACTAACGTCCAGGGTGCTCCTGAAAACCTATACACAAGCTGAGACGAACGGGAGAATAATGTCCATTCTACCTTCCATAAATAAAACCACAAAGCCCCATGGTTTAGCAGTAAGCCTGTCATTAGCATAGTTAACACCAGGCCAGCACCCAAACAAGAGACGCTCTGTGTGACAGCGCTTTGATACAGACCCTGCCGCTTACAGAAGGCCACCAGAAACACTACAAAACAGCTCTCATGGCCTGAGTGGAGGGCGCAGACGGGGCCAGAAGCAGCACAAACGGGTCAGAGAAAACGATCGCATAAGCAGCAACAAGCTAACTAGGATAATAAATGCCTAATTGTTTCATTGTCAGATGGTTTTCCTTTTTTCATGGGAACAATCCGGAGGTTTTGTCTTTAGGGAAGCAATAACCTTAACAATAGAGGGTTTCCTGTAAGCATCACCGTTAACAATTTAAATGAGGGTCTCTTCGCTTCAAAGAAACCGAGATGGGAAAACTACCAGGAAGCCTATGGCGTGATTAAGTAACTGAGTCATTGTAAATGCCCATTTTTGTGAAGAAGACAGAAGAAAACCTTCAAAAAAATACCGCAGCCATTCTGTGAGGACAAAAATCTCAGCATTATGAGCTATTAAGGCTCACTTATGGGTGGGAGAAGAATGCGGGTCTACGTGACAGCGGTTACAGGAGGATAGACGATGCAAACATTTTTTAATCGGTTGTAGACTCAAACACGAGACAGGAGTTCCCTGAAACCAGCTGCATGCATATGGATGTGTGTGGAGCCACAAATATTTAAGTGTATAAACGCGGCCTCAAGTATTTTTGTGTCCGGGCAACTTAGATCTCATTAAATGCTGAGATAAAACTTAAACCAGTGGTTGTAAAGTAGTCAAAGAGATGCAGTGGTTTGAATTATTTTCCCAAGCTTTAATGTTACCCCGACCCCGAAGCGATGCTTAAATTAAACGATAAAAAAAAGGCTATTCTGAAGTTGTTTTCAGCTTCTTTCTCCATCACTGACAGCTTGGCCGACGTGTGCTCTTCTCAGTTTCCTCTCGACAGCAACAACAACACTCGCATGTCGACCTTTTCTGGCCGCTGTGCCCGTTTTGACCTTCTTTAATAAGAAATGAAAAGGCGCGTTATCAGTGCCACATGATCAATGGCATGCTTAAACAGGTTTTCAGCAATAACATGGATTAAGCAACGCCGGTACGAGCAGACATGGAGCACACACACACACATATACACACACACACAAACGCACAGCATGAAGCTTCACACTCTTTCTGCTCTATCATGTGATGTTGCCATGGCGAAGGAGGGCTCAGACATAACAGGGCGATTGTCCTCCGAGGGCGAGGTGGGCTGATCAGAGAGACAGACTGTTCTCTGACTGTGACACTGCCAGTCCCGGTGCCAACTGCCCTTCCGCCCACAGAGATACAGACACACCCACCGGCAGAAGGGCCGGCTGCACGGGGGCCCGCCATCATGGAAACCACAACACATACCTTTTCCATTCACTTCTTCTTCCTTTTGTTCCCTTTCATGCTGATCCACAAGGTCAAGATCATTTCTTCTTTTTGTCAGAAAATGTGAATTCACTTTTGGATTTATTTGAAATTTCAGCTGCCTTTCATACTCCTACATAGACTGCTATGCTGAAAAAAATTTATTTCTGACCTCTTGCTTTAATTGATACGGAGCCCCTAAAGGGACATCGGCATAATTTTTTTTAATGTAGTTTCTCGTGAGCACGAGAAAACTATCTCGTGCGCACGAGATACTTTGTCGTGTGCACGCGAAACTATCTCGTGCTCACGAGAAACTATCTCGTGCGCACGAGAAACTATCTCGTGCGCACGCGAAAATGTTCTCGTGCGCACGCGAAAACTTTCTCGTGCGCACGCGAAACCGGCCGCACATAGACACCAATGGTATTTCTGCAGCTTGACAGAGAGCTACTTTTGATCAAACTGGGCTTGTAGCTCATTGTCTGCCTTACAACGATGGGAAAGAGGCATCGTTTATGTTTTGACAACGTATCGCTAATGAGTTATTAATGCCGGAAACTATCTCGTGAGCACGAGAAACTATCTCGTGAGCATGAGAAAC
>OMNN01001104.1:5192-28669 GCA_900302755.1 Chromis chromis | reverse complement strand
GGAAAGAGGCATCGTTTATGTTTTGACAACGTATCGCTAATGAGTTATTAATGCCGGAAACTATCTCGTGAGCACGTGAAAGTTTCGCGTGCGCACGAGATAGTTTCCCGTGCGCACGAGAAAGTTTCCCGTGCGCACGAGAAACTACATTAAAAAAAAAAATTTCGTTCAATGTCCCTTTAGGGGCTCCGTAGATTGAAAACATCAGATCAGAGTAAAAAATTCTGCCACGAGTTGCACTGGCAGCTTTTGTGTTACACTGTAGGGCAGCGACTGACAACTATTTTCCATATCAATCTGTTTAATACACTTTTAATTGATCAATTTGCCATAAAGTCTAAAACACGGAAGCAAAAAAACTCCTGAGGTCTTCAAGTTGCTCGATTTGTCTTACCCTAATAACTCCGTTTGGCATTACAAATTCATTATGTCGGTTGATAAACAGCAAGACAATGTAGACATTTCTTTAATTAGCTGATAACTATTTCAAAATTTTGCAAAAATCGAAGCCTCTCAGATAAGATGCTGTGCTGCTTCTCTTTGTCTTATATGACGTCATCCTGAATATATTTTAGTTTTAAACTATCAGTTGGACAAAACAAGCATTTTGAATGCGTCGCCTGGAGCTCTGCAAAACTGCAATAGGCAGTTTTCACCGTATTCTTGAAAACAGTTACTTCCGACAATAATAATCATATTTATTGGTAGTGAAAGTCGCAGTCCTGTTGCAGCGCTAATATATTAAACATACGTTTCAGATCATGTAGAAACAACTGACTGCATTACATAGTTTGCCCACTAGAGAGCAGTGACAAGCATTTTTCGGCTGTAAAATGTCGCATTTGGTTAGTAGATGTGTTGATTGTGTTTTTATTAAACAAATTAACTGAAATGTGTGAAATATTTATGTAAAAAAACAACTATTGTTATAAAATTCTGTAAACTTTTAGTATCCAGTATCCGTTGGGATATAAGATATTGAATCTGAAGATAACATAAACAAATCCTGACGTAAGAACCCAGAATCAGCAGTATTTGCCAATTTTGCTTGTTTAAAAGCCGCAACTGATTTTCAACCACTTGGGACACATCATTGACTTTTGACACCTTCGCAAACAGCTTCTATTTACACATCTATCGCCTGCTATGCATCATAATATATCTGTAGTCATGTTTCTGGCCACCTAATGAATCTAACTATAACCTTCACTCTCTTGCAGCTGTGTTGTTCTCCACCTAAATCTGGGCTTATGCTAGATTAGACCTCCACAATTATGTATCACACTTTATGTATTAACTCCACCAACCGTGTCTAATATACAAAAGGACAATATATTTAGCTGGAGGGAAAGCACCAGCATGCAAATCAGGAGGCTGTAAAGTAATGCAGTATTATCCTCTGCACTCATGGAGGACATTCCGGTCACAAAGTCGGCAGCTCGAGGTGAATTTAACACCGATTTGGAGCCGGGCCCGAACAATTATTTGACGTTAAATTGAAATCACAATTTTGAAACAATACAATTAACAGATCACAGAGGCTGCAATTTTGAAATACATGACTCGCGGTTATTAGATAACGAGACTAATACTGTGATTCAATTTGATTTAATTCAAGCAGATTGAAACTTTCAGCAGCTGTTTATGCTTTTGCCCGTCGTTCCAACTAATATAAACCACAGCTCAAACATTTTGCAGGGTTGAAACTGTCCTGTCAGTCCCACATTTGATGGTATCTCATGTGATAATGCTCCATCGCATGTTAAAATCTATTACACAGTGAACTGAGGCTTCAATAAAACTGCATAAAAATCGCAATTTTCCCAGTTTGCTCAGCCGTACCTGGCACTAAAAGTGAAGTCACAGATGGCAGAAAGTTCCTAGAAACTGTCAGCCTCCCGTGCACGTGTACTGAGAGAGCGCAGCCCGATGAAAACCAGTTTGCTCTCTCAGCATCTTGTTGAACATGAAAACATTACACAATGTACACATACCTCTTCCATGCGAACAAACAGCTCCCCCTCCCCACCCCACCCTCTCTGCTGACAGCCAGCTTCAGCACAGAGAGCTTTGAAAACACAAGCTCCGGGTGCCTGACTTAACTGCACGTTAAATATGCAGCGTGTTTGTTATGAAGCTGTCGGATTTATGGGTTAGCACAGAAGAGAGACTCTATTGACCGTGTGGTCTAAGCTGTGGCTGCACCCTGTCGCCACAGAACTGGCAATTTAGTGTGAATCACTCTGCCTCAGTTGTGTTTTTTTGTTTTTTTTCCACTAGGATTACACTTACAAAAGGCAGGTCAAAGTACAGTCAGATATACGCAATCTGTCCATACCGCTTCTGTGAACCCACCTTGATTCTACAACATGGCAATGGAACATTTTTTAATTAAGTCTCAGTGAAAAGGAGGCCAACATTCATTTTTTTTGTCCGGTGACACAGCATCACTGCAGCAGAACTTCAACCTGGAAGCTGGGCTGACACATTTCTTAGAAAGCGGGGCTGCAAATCAGACCGCTTCAAATGCAAAGCAGCAGATTACCCACCTGTGTGGCTGTGAGAACTTTAAATTTTTTACAAATCCCTGCATGACCGAGTGACAGCTTAGAGCCCGTTTTCTGGGCAGGCTGGCTGCTTTTCAAGAGTTATTACGAATAGTTTACGAGAGGCACAAATGTGGGTGATCGGCGCACATAAATTCTAGTGCAATTTCATTATTAGCTGAGCACAGGATGAACCGAGAGCTGAGCGGCTAAGGCACCAAACCTCATGAGGACAAACACCCAAAGCAACGAGTCCCCAGTTGACTGGACCTTTACTGCATGTCAGTCGTTTTTATGAAGACACAGAAACATTTTCCTTTGTTCTTATCACAGAATCTGGTCAACAGAAGCTTCAGACTTTGCACTTTTACATCCACATTGAGCCTAAGTGGTGTAAAAGTGTGTTAAAAAAGAGGGAAGTCATTAATAAGCCTATCTTATCATAATACACCTTCATATCTGTCTTATAACCTTTAAGGCTAGACAAGATAGAGCAATCACCGGAGCTGGTTCTTCCAGTTTACAAGCCCCCGCTGTGTAAAAGCACCGATACTACATTTTGTCAGCGAGGCACTTGTGAGAGAAAAGGGCTGAAGGGAAAACACGTGAAGTCATGGGCAGACCCCGGCATTCTTCGTCTTTCTCACCATTTCTTATCATAGTACACAGATTGATTATTAACCCGTGGAGCCCATTTCTGGCGGCTTGAATGCTGTTTACTTCCACTGCTATTGTATGCAACAGGATAAGTTATCTTTATTGTGGCGTGCGTGTATTATATATAAAACAATATGTAGGCTAAACTTGACAAGTGAGTGGATGAAGCAACATAAACAAATGAGAATATAACAACAGGTACACAATAGATAATATATAGAGCTAATGTGCTTTTATTTTGTAGGGTTGAGTGCAAATTTGGAGGCTCTGCATTACAGTAGTAGATTAATTTTGGTACTGTAATTTAGTACAAGTTGGAGGTGCTTGTACTTTACTTGAGTATCTCTACTACATTACTACAAGAAAAAGAAGAAGAAGCCATTTGACAGCTACTATTAAAAGTTACATAAACTATAATTAAAGTAATTATAATTTGTTAAATTGTTAAATTGACCTTTTGTTCTTTCTGTTTCGACTATTTTACTTATAATCTCTGTGTTATTGCCAATAATTCTCATGCTCTTTAAAAAAAAGTAATGTTTTTGCACATTTACTTGTGATAGATTATGTTTACAGTGTGATACTTGTATTCTGTGTGAGTAAATAGTTGGTTGCATTATTTTAAGCAAAACAAAGAGACGTCACCATATCACTCCTGTTTTAGCCTCCTTACACTGGCTTCCGGTATGTTTTAGGATAAATGGTTTATGGAAATGGCCTGCACTTATATAGCGCCTTTCTACCTTAGTGGCACTTAAAGCGCTTTACAGTGATTCTCATTCACCCATTCACACACACATGGCGACAGAGCTTTCATGCAAGGTGCCTGCATGCCATCGCCAGCACCCATTGGGAGCAACTTAGGGTTCAGAGTCTTGCCCAAGGACATTTTGGCATACAGAGGGGCCGGGGATCGAAACGCCAACCTTGCAATCAGTGGACAACCTGTTCTACCCCTGCACTTAAGATCGATTACTTTTAAAGCCCTCCATGGCCTTTCTCCCAGCTATAATTCCAACCTTTCGGTACCTGACGTGCCAACACGCACTTTGAAATCCTCGGGCAGAGGCCTTATGTCTGTTCCAGGGGCCCGACTGAAAACCAAAGGGGACATGGCATTTGCGGTCAAGGCCCCAAGGCTATGGAAAGACCTGCCCGAGGACATCAGGTCAGTAATGTCTTTTTAAAACATACTTTTATCAGGGAGTCTTTCCTGATTTTACATGAGTTTTAATAGTCTGAACTGACTTTTATTTTATGATCATTTTATCTTTTTACCTGTCCTATCCTGCATTGTTTTATTTTTATATAAATCTGTTATTTCCTGCCTTTATGATTCATTTGCTGCCGATGTGAAGCACTTTTTCAACATTTGTTTCAAAAAGTGCTATATAAAATAAGTTTATAACTATTGTTATTACTTTGCGGGGTGTTTCCATTACTCTTGCCATATTTCTGCATGTTCCCTGTGTGTATTTTTTTTTTCTTATTAGATAATAGTTATTTATCATGGTGAGCTGCAGAGGCCTCGGTAGCTGGAACATACTGTATGCAACAATAAATGTTGGGGCTTCCCATCACAAAAAAACAAAGGTTAAATGCATATGAACAAGTCCTGTTTGTTTCCCTGTCTGTCTGTCTGTCCCAGAGAGCAATCAAGACTCTCCACAAGTGGCCTGAGGCACTTGGGAGACCCTTTAGGTCGCCCTGGTCCCAACTTCTTCTTATTATTGAGCAATGGGGCGGTAGTGGTAGCCGCTCTAGTGCGCATGCCCACTCTTCGACCCGCCTTGTAGTCAAACAGTGTCTGCTGCTCTGCGCACCGAAAAGCCCGACAGAGGGGGAAATGAACTCGCGTGATTAACAGGCAAACGATTAAAAACGCGTCTCTCTCGGAGCCAAGCTGCTTTTTCAACCCCTGTTTCAGTTTCCCCAACACACACTGGTTCAGAGAGACGGACGAGGCCCGCCAGACACCGGAGACGAATCGGTGCTATTGTGATTCTGTGCTGTCGGGGATGTGGAGTCACACACGTGTAGCTGCTCCATTCACTTGCGTGCGAGCGGTGGCACCAGTACAACGAGCACGCACGAATAAAACGCAACATAACAGCGATGTCTGCGGGTCATAATGAGGAAATCATGAGTCTAGAAGAGCTGCATCAGCTGATTTATCACAGACACGCGTGTATTTTACGCCGTATTCACACTTACCAGGCCCGTTCCTTCCTTGAACGCATCCCCGCACAGACGCTCGCCACAAAGAAAATGCGCACAGAAAGTGGCCAAACGAGACAGAAACCACAGTCGAATTGGGGGGAAACACACATGTGCTTGTTTTTTTCTCTCTCTCTCTCTTAGACAAAATGTACTTACCGACGAAATAGGACACCGTGGAGAAGAGGGGGGGTTGAAATGTGCCGTTCCTCTTCGCCTCCACGCCTCTAGATCTCAGCCTGTATTCTCCCAGAACCGCTTCTACGTGGGCTGCGTCGAAAAGGGAAAAAAATGTCAGATTCCAGCAGTGGCCGTGTCGCTCGCTTCCCCTCCTCCTTCAGGAATGGTGGTTGCCCTCCTTCTGCGCTTCGGCTTCATGCGACCATGTTGCCCCGAATGTCGCCTCCTGCTGCTGCTCTCATCCGGGCGTTTAGGGATTGAGCCGTCCGTCGTCTCGGCAAGCGCTCTGGATGACAGCTTTGGGATGAAGGAGGAGGAAGAGGAGGAGGAGGGGAGAGAATAGCGTGAGACAGGGAGGGAGAGAGAGGAGCAGTGGTCAATCTGGTGAGGGTGCAAGGTTAGACCATATGGTGGGATGCAGTGCCATTAATATGCGCAATGGAGAAGGGGGTTAAAATGGATTATAAAAGGTGGCCAACTCTGCCTTTTGAGCATTAAATCTGATTAAATCATCCAGAATGTTGCTTATTAGAGTGACAACTTGGGTATTTATTTGCAGTGGCTCAACTTTGCTTTAAATCAGTGTTTATGCTGAGATAAATGTAATTTTTCTGGATACAAAAGACGATTAAATGTATTTGTCTCTGCGTAAAGACACAGACGAAGGCCCCAGTGAACCGAGTGTATCTTCTGAGCTTCTGATCTAATTACCAGCAAACACGCTGTCCTGTTCCCTCACCATAGTCTGCTTTCATTGTGGATAATGTGTGTGGTTGCGGTTGGGAAGGACCAGTGGCGAGCGGAGGAATCCGTCTTTACGCGTCTGTCATATTTCTTGGAAAAATCGGTCATTTTTGCGCACGATCGCCATTGATTTTGCTCATATTTTAAGTCTTAGAGGTGGAATTTGGATCGAATGTGATGCCTGGGTGCATGGTAATGTTTAATCCGTCCACATATTGCCATCTATTATGACTGTGGCCACGTGCGCAAGGCATAAATGTGTTACGTAACCGGCCGAGCCAGTCAACAACAGTGGGTGGGAGAGAGAGAGAGAGGAGAGAGAGAGAGAGAGAGAGAAGGAGGGGTCGTTTGGAGGGTAATTAAACCAGACTCATAGCTGAGATTTGCTATTTTTTATGGGTATATTGAATAATTACAAAAATAGACAATTTACAGAAATCTAGTGTGCCAAATGGTTCCAATTTAACCTTTGATTCCCCCTAGAGAGGCTTCAGAGTTAATTTAACCCCCCCACAAAAAGCCAAGTTTGAAACATTCCTTGTATATAACCAAAATGTAGCAGCACCGATGTATGTGTGTGTGTGTTCTGAGAAATAATTTCCCTTTTCATTTATGTAAATGCTGGGTCTTGTTGAGACAAGACTCTGTGATCCATTCAGCCAGTGGTTGGGTGGAACAAGTGACTCTCCATAGAGTCTCACACACGCCTAGATGGGACAACCGTTTAATTCCACAGTGGTCGAAATGCTCATATAAAATCTCTCAAACTACACAAGGCCACAGCATTTCACCAAATAGAATAGCAATTTTCTCTACATTAAAATCCAACAGGGCATTTCCTGCCATTGTAAGGAGCAGATTTACAACAGTGATAGGACTGTTTTAAAGCTTATTCTGTTTATATACAGCTGTTTATATATTCTAATGCTACTGTATTTTTGGGTTCGCGCTCACCAATCAGGCACAACATTAAAACCATAGACAGGTGAAGTGAATCCCATTGATCTTCTCATTATGCAATGTTCTACTGGGAAACTTTCTGTCCTGGCATTCATGTTAACACCCACTTAAACATTGTTCTAGACCGAGCAGACGTCAGCGGCCCCACCCTGTATCCCACAGGACCCAAAGGATCTGCTGCCAACGTCTTGAATCCAGACACCTCAGGATGTCCCGTGCCCATGCCCTGACAGGTTGGAGGTGTTTTGATGGAACAAACCAGACTGAGACGATATTAAGCAGGTGGTTTTAAGATGTTGTGGCTAATTGGTGTGTATTTGCCGTTGCCACAAGCCGCCCTCCTTGCGCCCTGGGGGACTGGCAAATATACACAAGCAAAACCTCTCCAGCAGGTGAATCACCTTATCTCAAATGTTTAGAAGGAGAATCTTAACCTGAGTTGGTCCAAACTTAGAGATGGATAGAAATTGATTGATAGATAGTTTATTTATCCCCTTGGTGACATTCAAGGTATCCAGTAGTTCGCACATGTTACATTCAAGAAAGATAAGGAAACCAATGTACAAAAGAACAAACAATTAATGTGCCAATCATGCGAAGAAATAGGGTGCCAAAATTGTTGGTATTTACAATAAAACATACATTACAAAGTCTAAGTAGAGTCTAAAAATAGCACTAATAATAAGCATAAAGGAGGGGTGTTTGGGTCTTGGTGGGCCTGGATTATTGGTTTTATTGCTCAGTTGAGTTGAGAGAAAATCTATCTATCTATCTATCTATCTATCTATCTATCTATCTATCTATCTATCTATCTATCTATCTATCTATCTATCTAGTTGGACTGAGATGGATCATCTCACTGATAGACACTTAGGCCTCCTCTGGACTTTTTTTTATTTTTTTTTAGCAAAGTCGTCCTCCCAGTTTTAAAAATTTTAGGCAAAGAGCAGCTTCAATGCAAATATAATTTCCTCCGCTAATGACTTTTTTTTTCTTCACAGCAGCCCTTGTCAACCAAATGCCTGGGGTCAACATCTTGTGCCTCAGATGTACTGTCTGCTCTCTAGCAGTCGCACAACAAATATCACATCTACACCACAGTTCCAGGAAATTGATCCTCTTTGTTCTTGCTTTCCTGGAGTCTTCTCGTACCCAGTTGAGTTCCATTTTGGCGTTCTGTGTCGTTACGATAAAGAAACCACTAAATCTGTCAAAAAATAAAATAAATGCTGTTTTGCTGCAGATAGGTTGGAGTTACGTAAATAACTGAGCAATTTGCAAACAGAAATTGTCTGCAAAAGCCATCAATTAGGCGAACTGCAGCTTAGCATTTGTCACACTAGATAATGCGTACGTTCTCTGGGAGTCTCGTGTCCTGACAGGCCTGGTTGGGCGCGGTGTTTACCACATTTTCTGAATACACTCCCACCCCTCAAACAAACCTTTACTCTCAATGCGTCACATGTGGTATAATCTTTATGGCTTCCTAAAATCAACAACTGGATTTCATAATGTGGTGATATGAGCAGCAAAAACCAAACAACGCAATACAGAATTCTGCAATACATGCAACTGTTCCAAGCTTTGTCCATGTCGAATCTGCATATTCAATTTTATCAGTTGTTTATGATGCAATAAATGTTTTGCCTTCACTTTCCTTTCGTACCGTACTTTATGCTCATGTACTTTTATTTTATTTTTTTTTTACTTTTTAACATCAACATGCTGCAATCCCGTTACATAACACCCACTACTGTGAGCTATATGGTTTCGTCCTTATTTGAACGGTTACCATAGTGTTGCTTGCTGTATACATCTCACTGGCATCTGTCAGTTTGCCAGCTCACCCGCCGCATTAAAATAGTTTTTTTTTGTGTGCAACAGATGAAAAATCACCACTGACATGTCATCAACTTGTAGATGCAGAAGACTTTTAGTATTCATTAGGGGATGAATGTAATGTAAAGTCAGGGGGTTACAATACCTGATATGGTGCAGTTGTATTAGTTATTGCATATGACCGGCACAGAATATGCCATTATATTTATCTAAGTATGAATTTTTTCATGGTGTTTGTTTTACGTAGATATTTATTACTGCACACGAACTTTGGCCCACCTAAGTTGTGTCTTTCGGCTAATTACACGTAGCAGGGCAGATATAAAAGTTAGGTAATTACTTTTGGTGTGGTGTTGGTGCACGTCTTGAGGCCAATAAATGCCACTATTGGTGCTTTAAATCTTACATCTGTCTCACGCCTCTCTGGCAAAAAACCTGAAACCACTGCCAGCCTACCTGGCAATAAATTCAAGTCTTGCAACCTGTTTTTTTGGCTCCACTTATGTGTTTATTCCACATGGGGCCAGTTGTTACGTGTTGTTTTTAGACACTTCATTTGTCATAAATTAACATGATGCAGGCAAATTAGAATTATAGATGTTTCTCATGTGGAAAATAAAACGTGAGACTTGATACCTGATAATATCATCACAAAGGTCAGTGGCTGAGGCATGCATCATGTGGTTTTCATATCTGCCATTTGGAAGTTTAGGTTTAAGGTGTTATTTTACATGTGAAATATCTCAAAGGCACACACTCCTGCTTGTTTGTGACTTTTTTGTTAAAGTTTATACTGAAAACATGAATTTAAAGTGATTTTTTTTGTATGCTTCTGCTACAAAAGTTATCTTCTGCCCAATAACCTCCACCCTGGTTACATTTTTTACTAAAATAATAACAAAATCTTCATATTGAACATTAAATACTGACAATATGCAGTTTTCTGGTGTTTATGTTAAGAGAACTAATGTGCTTCACTAAAGGGAAACAATTGTTGCTTGGATTAAACAACACTAGTTTAAAGCATGAGACAGAATATGAAAGCGTCGGTGCAACCTAGAAGCTCTTAGCTGCATGTGAATGTAATTGTGCTGTATAGGTTAGATATCCCTGTCATTTCCCCTAACTCTATTTTCTGTATTTGTTTTGTTAAACCAAGTCTTTGAATATAATCCTTGGTTCTTTATACTTCAAGTTGAAATATTTGCTTCACATGCTCTCCAGGGATCTTTGGATCTCTGTATATGAGTAACACCACGCTGTGAAGCCTCCTTCTTGACCTTTACAGACTGTAGATGTCCATCATCTCCTCCAGATGATATTACACATAGATGTGAGTCATACTGTATAATCATCTGAGTGGACACCCAATACTGTTCTTCCTACTTATGAAACTCCAAGTAATTTGAGTAGTAATTTAAATGGACGGAACATATTCTGTTAATACATCAAATATCTGCTGCCATCTTGTGGCAAAACACGGCATAACTTTACCACTCACTGCTTTTCATTTTCTCTTATCGCTTCCTTTACTGTACAATTGATGAGGCCACATGTATATAACAATCAAGGACCTCACAGTTCTCTTTTTGGATGTACAATGTATGGATTTAATCCCAGCTGGGCATTTATTGACAAATATCTTAGGAATTTTTTTTTACACTTATTCATCTTTTATCTTGATCTTTCCAGGCCAGCAGGCAATGAGAGGATTTCCATTTGTCTTAAGGGGAAACTCATCATACGTTCCTTGATACCATGTATACAAATGAACTTCTTCCAATACAAGCCATAGAATATTATTAAAATGTGCACATCAAAATGTCTATGTATATATTTTGGGTATACAGTATGTCACAAAAGTAAGTATACCCCTCACATTTTTGCAAATATTTCATTTTATATCTTTTCATGGGACAACACTAAAGAAATGACACTTTGCTACAATGTAAAGTAGTCACTCTACAGCGTGTGTAACAGTGTAAATTTACTGTCCCCTCAAAATAAATCAATATACAGCCATTAATGTCTAAACTGCTGGCAACAAAAGTGAATACACCCCTAAGTGAAAATGTCCAAATTGGGCCCAGTTAGCCATTTTCCCTCCCCGGTGTCATGTGACTCATTAGTGTTACAAGGTCTCAGGTCTGAATGGGGAGCAGGTGTGTTAAATATGGTGTTATCGCTCTCACACTCTCTCATACTGGTCACTGGAAGTTTAACATGGCACCTCATGGCAAAGAACTCTCTGAGGATCTGAAAAAAAGAATTGTTGCTCTATGGCTTAGGCTATAAGAAGATTGCCAACACCCTAAAACTGAGCAGCAGCATGGTGTCCAAGACCATACAGCAGTTTAACAGGACAGGTTCCACTCAGAACAGGCCTCGCCATGGTCGACCATAGAAGTTGAGTGCACGTGCTTAGTGTCATATCCAGAGGTTGTCTTTGGAAAATAGACGTATGAGTGCTGTTAGCATTGCTGCAGAGGTTGAAGGGGTGGGGGGTCAGCCTGTCAGTGCTCAGACCATACGGTACACAATGCATCAAACTGGTCTGCATGGCTGTCATCCTAGAAGGAAGCCTCTTCTAAAGATGATGCACAAGAAAGTCCGAAAACAGTTTGCTGAAGACAAGCAGCAAGTGACATTTATTTAGTGTTGTCCCATGAAAAGATATAATAAAATATTTGCAAAAATGTGAGGGGTATACTCACTTTTGTGACATACTGTATGTTTTTGTGTAATCTTAATTAGGTGCATACTATTATGTTGATTAATCCATACAAAAAACAAAGTTTAGAAATACACTTACTGTTTTTTACAGGGAGTGTAAGTCCCAGGCTATTACTCAGCTGGGCAGGGACTTCCTGAGCTTAATTAGTGAGCTTCAGAGATGCTGGAGGCAGATTTTGTTATCTTTGGAGTCACACGTGCTGTTTTCCCCATTTGCAGTCTTTATATTAAGTTAAACCCACTAGGCTGCTGGTGGTAGCTTAACATTTACCACAAAAGCATAACAGCGGTATGAATTTCCTGAGGTGTTTACCTACACCTTTAACTTTTAGGTTTTTTAAGTGATGACGCTGTGAAAAACGTATGTCTTTTCAGTGACATCATTTTACATTTAGATGCTACATCCAAAAAAAACTATTCTCCAAGATGTCATCTAACAGCAGAGAAAATCATATAGCCACACAGACATGGTTGTAGACTTTGTTTAAACATTGGGGGCATGCACAAGGCAGAATTTTTGTTTTAATTCTCTGCTTTCTGGTAAATATTTATACACCAATCTGTGTTTTTTCTGCATCATTTTGTGTTTAAAATATGTTTATTTATGTAAAAAAAAAGAAAAGAAAAAAAAGACACCAGGTGACAATTCACAAAGGCTCTTGGGCATTGGGTTTTCTCATAAGCTATTACCACTCATTAAATGTGTATGTTACACTAAAAATAAAATGATAAATCACATTTAATTCACTTACAGTTATATAGAACAAAAAATATAAATGCAGCACGTAATATTCTATTAAATTCTACCCATTGTTCTTAACATAGCAGGATAAGCTGTTCCAACGCACAACATCTCTACAAAGGAATGGATATCATGAAACAACATAGTGTTCACTTTATTGGAAATGATAATGAGCAAGATGGACAGTGGGTACATAGAGCAGAAATCATAAGTCAGCAATGAGTCACACATATGTGAGAAATACAGTTTATAAGACTGTTTTTCTACTGATGTCTCTATATTTCTGCACTCTCCCCAGGTTTCCCTGCTGTGGGGTTAATAAAGGCTTACCTTATGTTATCTGTGGCATTGTATCATTATAGTCTCTGGTCTAAGGAACGTCTGTGTGCTAAAACCACACCTGACTGGGCTGTGGATTGACTCAGTGGTCGAGAATCTGTCACCAGATAAGAAATTCAAAAACTTTTTGTGCATAATTTGTTAAATTTACTTAGGGTGGCACAGTGGATAGCTCTGTTGCATCACAGCTAGAAAGTGGGTTCAAATCTTGGCTGGGGAGTTTATATGGGATCACTGGAGATTCAGAATATGTCTACAGGTGTTGACTGGTTGTCTGTCTCTTTGTGTTGGCCCTGTAGTGGACAAAGTGAACGTGCCTTTCACCTTAAGTCAACTGTCCTACAAGGTAAAGTGGTGTATAGATAATACAATAATAATATAAGGATATAAGATAAGACTTTATTAATCCCACAGTGGGGAGATTTGCAATGTTACAGCAGCAAAGATAATGCAAATATTTAGGAAATGTAGTACAAAAATTGTAGTACAAAAATAAAATAAACCAAAATATACACTATATTGACAAAAGTATTGACATCCCTCCAGATAATTGAATCAGGTGTTCCAATCACTTCCATGACCACAGGTGTGTAAATCAAGCACCTAGGCATGCAGACTGCTTCTACAAACATTTGTGAAAGAATGGGTCGCTCTCAGGAGCTCATTGAATACAAGCGTGGTGCCATGATAGGTTGCCACCTGTGCAATAAGTCCATTCGTGAAATTTCCTTGATACCAAATATTCTGTTAGTGGTATTATAACAAAGTGGAAGTGCATTTGGGAACAACAGCAACTCAGCCATGAAGTGGTAGGTGACGAAAAATCACAAAGCGGGGTCAGTGGATGCTGAGGCGCACAGTGCGCAACTTTCTGCAGAGTCAATAGCTACAGACCTCCAGACTTGGTGTGGCCTTCAGATTAGCTCCTGTTCCAACATGACTGCCACCAGTACTCAAAGCAAGGTCAATAAAGACATGGATGAGCGAGCTTGGTGTGGAGGAACTTGACTGACCTGCACAGTCCTGACCTCAACCCAACAGAACACCTTTGGGATGAATTAGAGTGGAGACTGAGAGCCAGGCCTTCTGGTCCAACATCAGTGCCTGACCTCACAAATGTGCTTCTGGAAGAATGGTCAAAGATTCCCATAAACACACTCCTATTCCTTGTGGAAAGCCTTTCCAGAAGAATTGAGGCTGTTATAGCTTCAAAGGGTGGGCCAACCCCATATTAAACCCTACGGATTAATAATGGGATGTCAATAAAGTTCATGTGCGTGTAAAGACAGACGTCCCAATAGTTTTGGCAATATAGTGTACATAAGCACTAATTATAGAAATGACAGTATTGCACATGCTAGTGATATTGCACAGACTCTTTCATGAATAGAAATACTGACAGATGTATGCCTTTTTCTACCCTTTACAATACAAATGAGATTTGTAACTTTTTCTCTGAGTCAGAAAAGATTATTTGCATTCTGCAATTAGATTTTTGTTCAGTGTCTTTGCCATAATCTGCAACTATGCATAGTCTAAACAAATGGGCACAACAAAGGTCAACCGAGCAGGTCCAGCCTTCATTTTCACATTAATTTACCGATGAGTACATGCATTTTAATAAATGTGTTTAGCTTCACTCCAACACTGGTTATACGTGGTCTATCTTTGCAGTGAGAGTTGTGTACTTTCTGCTCTGTTGTCATGGATGTGCTCTATTTACATCCGTTTACACAACAGATAAGAATCAGCAGCAACAAACAAGTCAGCTGTTCCTTATAAACCAAAGCATGTGCAGTGCGTGCAGATCAGTCCATCATTCATCAGCTGCATTCACTGTCCTGCTCGCAACCCCCCCACCCCTCCTCCTCGTGGACGCGCACACGCACGACGCACACACTCCACGCTCCTGGACACACACACAAACATGGCGGCCTCTGTTTCACCGCTACGCTCCTCCTTCAGGATTTGTAGCCCGCTAACGTTACACCATCACTGCTGCCGGGCCAAACTGCGGACGCACAGAAAATGCGAGAGCCAGAGGAGACACGTCCATCAGTCGGCGACGAGGTAAACGGCAGCACGTCAGAAACACGGCCGTTTTCTCCTCTTGATAGTCGGTGTTAGTTTGCGGGGGAGATGAGCGCCGGTGAAGGCGTGTGTGCCGTCACGTGTCGGAGGATGGTGATTGACAGCGGCGTTCACCGTTCACGGTAGAGAGGGCAGGTTTTAACGGACCTACAGTCACAGATTGAATGATGTGTGAATTACAAGCGCAATCAAACCGACAGCGGTGTCAGCAAATGTGTCAGAATTACATAACTCCCCGCAGTTTCGCCGGTTGTAGCTGACCGGTGATGGACGCGCTGCATCGGTATGATGTTAGCTACGGCAGCTAGAGGACGGTTAGCTTCTGTTCACCCATTACCGTGAATCACCGGGGCTAATAGTGACTGTACACCTCATTCATTGAGCTGGACTTTATCACACTGGTCTCTCAGTAGCTGTAAATTTCAGAAGCAAAAGTACATTTTTGCATTTTTATTAGATTAAAGGTTAAATAAAGTGTAACGTAATGCTAATTTGTTACTCTGGTTAAGCTAGCCAGGGGCGCGTCCAGAATTTTTTTTAAAGGGGTGGCTAAATGGGACTACTGTAAATCTCAGGGGGGCACACCAAAACCAAAACACATACCTGAATTTCAGTAATTATATTATGCTTGTGTTGTATGTAGATTGTTGAAAACTATGGCTGTGCCCAAAATTAGTTCCCATTTTCTAGTACTGTCCGAATGTTAAGTTGATGATGTTAGCTGCATCAGCTAAAGGACAGTTAGCTCCAGTTTAGCCTTTAACGTGAATCACTGACACTAATAGTGACTGTACACCTCAGTCATTTAGCTGGATATTAACACGTGTCTCTCAGTGACGGTATATTTGAAAAATGTATGTATAGATTACTTTATTTTTTACAGTTAACCCTTTAAGACCTGTGCCGCTGTGTGTGTTTTCCCTGGGAACAAAGGGGCGGCTTCGCAAGTTTCCTGGGGGGGTACGAATGAAATTACCGTAATGACACTATTACGAATATTATGAATGAAGTTACCGTAATGATACTATTATGAATATTACGAATTAAATTACCGTAATGACACTATATTGGCTATAAAGCGCAACGTCGTTTCGCTTTACAGCCAATATAGTGTCATTACAGTAATTTCATTCGTAATCTTCGTAATAGTGTCATTACGGTAATTTAATTCGTACTATTCAGAATTGTTTCAAAGGGGTGCCAAGATGGTTCCACTGAAAATCTCAGGGGGGCACACCAAAACCAAAACACATATCTGAATTTCAGTAATTCTTTTATGCTTGTGTTGTATGTAGCTTGTTGTAAACTATGGCTGTGTCGGAAATTAGTTCCCATTTTCTAGTGCTGTCAGTAGTTTGTGCTGTGTATATGTGCATTCATTCATGTCTTTACAATATCCCTCTCCAGGCATGCTGCTGTGGTGATTTCGGGTACAGAATTGGCTCGTCAGCTCCACAGAGAAATCCAGCGTGATGTTGAAGAGCTGGTAGCTCAGGGTAACATGAGACCCCACCTAGGAGTGGTCCTAGTGGGGGACGACCCAGCCAGCCGTACCTATGTTAAGAACAAGACCCGGGCAGCCAGCATCCTTGGTACAGTACACGCATTCTTGAACACTGTGTTTATAATGTGTACCATGCAGATCACAGCCATAACATAGATCTCCCTTGTGCAGTCCACATTTTAAGCATGCATGGACGTACTGATACACATGGTTAAACGCATTTTTCAAAGCAGAACTAATGTAGCGTGATGTCATGCAACATGCACACGGCTACATTTTAACACATGGTATGTGGGATGTGTGTGTGCTCTCCAGGTATTTCCAGCGACACAGTGGTGCGGCCAAGCTCAGTGTCCCAGGAGGAGCTGCTGGAGCTGATTGACAAGATGAACCGTGACTGGAGGGTCAGTGGCCTCTTGGTGCAGCTGCCACTTCCAGGTAAACAAAAAGTCCCACAGCTGTGGATGACTTTTACTTGCTGACATCCATTGTTAACTGGTTAGTACAGTGCAATCTCTGCTGGTCCTGTACACACAGTAAAAGTATGGATTTTTATATGTGTCTTGTAAGTATTCATGATACTTAAAAGGAGGTTGTAAGGATATTGTTTTTGAATAGTCTTACTTTTTCCAGATTTACTGTAGACAATGGACTCTATATTATATTTCGCTGAGGGACACAAACCTTGCCTACTAAGCCTTTCTCCACACCTCAGTAGTTTTTGTGCTGCATTGTATCATTTCCATAGGAAATGCCTGGCTGAGGCTATTGTTGAAATCAAAGCAAGAACAAATATTTATGGGTATATTGAAAAGATCCCCATATTGTATGTTTACAGCAGCATGTAGTGCAAGTGTACTTATCAACAATTCATCTTTATGTCCCATGTTTTATTATAGATACCATTTAACATCTGCTCTTCTCCCTCCCCTCTTTAGAACATATCAACGAGCGAGCAGTATGTAATGCCATCGCTCCAGAGAAAGATGTGGATGGCTTCCATATTGTGAATATCGGGAAGCTGTGCCTGGACCAGAGATCCATGGTTCCTGCCACACCTGCAGCGGTCTGGGAGATTATCAAAAGAGCAGGTAAACTTCCAAATCTCTCTCAGCTCATTCACTCACATCCACTTTTCTTTAAGCTCCATTGTTGCTGCAAACAAGTAATCCACTAGAGGGCATTATAGATCTGTTAAATTTAACTGAGCAATTGTGATATTAGGTTGGCTAGGTGGTTGGCACTGTTGCCATAATTTATAAATCTTAATATTATTTAGTTAAAGCCAAACTAATTTCTGTAACTCATACTGTAAAGTCAACAAAAGCTTGATCTTTGGTTATGAAAATTGTAAAGGTAACTCTGGGGGCAATTTGAAGAGCAGGCATTTGTGTTCATTTCTTACCATGCCAGGCCCACTAGGTGGTGTCTCAAATCATTTTTGCACCTAAAATCTGTCTACTATGCTATATACTGTAATTCATACCCTTGACCAAGATAGTGTAAATACTGTGGCAATAAGAACATGTGCTGAATAGGCATGCAGTACTATAGTGTTGAACTCTTCAGATTTTAATTGTCCAATGAGTGGAAACTATATTGTTCAAAAGTTTTCTGATAGATGTGAAAGTAACTTAAAATAAACATTTAATTTAAATGTAGAAGATAAGGTTAAACTACAAACAGTCTTTTGGTAAAATATTAAGAAGTAGTTGTTAAGACAGAGCTGTTCTCTATAGCGACTGACTGGAATTTTGATTCTGACAGTACAGGCTATACTTAGAGATGCTACAGGTAGTAAAACTATAATATTAGAACATCTTCTGTAAAGGGAAATAACTCTTTGGTGGCCTTACTGATCAAAGCCAGAGGAGGGAGCTATTGTTCATGCAGAGCTAAACCTTTGGTCAATCCTGGCTGCTGATCTGGTTTATTGTCTTCAGTTAATTGTTGCTAAGATGGCTGCTGGTGAGGAATGCTGTGGTACCCCCTGCCAGAAATCAAGGATAAAGACATCATGAGAGGGCTGGGTCATGATTGTGTAATAAGTACCCACTGTGGAGAAGTGAGAGACCTTGATGGCTGTTTTCACTATCAGCTATCACAATTTTTGAAATTCCCTTGCCTTACACAATCTTGAAGCTGCTTAAGAAGCTTTCTGTAGTTGCTTTGTTGAATGTGTTGAGTGTGGTAGAGTCAAGGGTGCAGCATAATCCGCTTGTCTATCTGAATGATTAGGATGTTTCAAATACTCATAGTTGGGTAAATACACAGCTTGCATGAGATGATGTCTTCTCACGCATGAATACTGCGGCCAGTCAGTGAAATAATTTTGAAGTTGGTAAGTTTCCTGGTTGACATATTCTACCATACCTGAAAAAATGGTTTAAATAAAGCAAAGAGGAGGGGTTAGTATCAATGGTTTATAAGCAGAATCTAACCATTAGTATATCTGACTAATTAAAGATGTATAATAGACATTTTCTCCTTGCTGCATTGCTTATTTTATTTTTGTGTCTATTTTCTACTAAATATTATCATCAACCATAATTTAACATAAAACAAAGGCAACCTGATGAACACAAGATACAAATTTAAAAGATAATTGTATTTATTGAAGCCACAAGGTTATCCCAGTACCTAGTCTGACTCACCAGATGTAGGATGCAGGTATAAACCTGACATTGGCCACTCATTTCAGGCGGCTTTATCCTCTCCTTACGATATCTGCGTGTTTCTGTTTGCTTCACTGAAGGACACAACAACCACAACCTTTGGGCAGCAACCTACCACACACAGAAAAGTTCAAGATTTGCTGAGGATGTGGATTGTGCAGTAAGGCAGCCCTGCTAGTTTTTTCTGTTGGATTATCCATTTTAGTGACAGTGGTCGGCTCTCCGCATACAAATGTTCCACCAAAACTATTCTACCCATCAGTATTTTGAGTAAACATCAAAGCCACATTCTTTGCTGCAGCCAGACCATTATGTTGTGGCAAAATTCAGAATGTGCTGGCAAAGCAAGACTACCCAATACCTACATCACCAGTGTAAAGTAATCTCACCCCCTGAACTTAAAAGCTAGTTGTGCCACCTCTAGCTGCAACAACTGCACCCAAACCTTTCCAGTAACTTGGGATCAGTCACTAACTTTATCGTGGTGGATTTTATGCTCATCTTCTTTGCAGAACTGCTTCTGTGCAGCCACTTTGGAGTGTCTGTCAACATGACATGTCAACATCTTTTTGAGTCCCACTACAGCAACTTGGTGGGGTTCACGTCCAGGCTTTGACAAGACTACTTTAAAGCTTTAGTTGTATTTCCTTTGAGCCATTCAGCAGTAAACTTACTCTTATGCTTGGGATCACTGTCTTGCTGCATAACTCAGCTGCACCGGTTTTTCAACTCACAGGCTGGTGACCTTCAGCTCACTTCAGATTTTCCTTCCCTCAATTATGGAAAGCCATCCTGGCCCTGAAGCAGCAAAGCATCCCCATAATATTATGCTGCCACCTCCATGCTTGACCTGTCAGTGTTCTTTTTGTTGAACTTTGTTTTTGGTTTATGTCAGATGTAATGGGACCCCTGTATGCTAAACTGTTGAACTCATCAGTGTGTATAACATTTTCCCAAAATATCTGTGGCTCATCAAGGTGTGTCGTGGCACATTTCAGATGACCTCAATGTTACTCAGGGTTACCAGTGATTTTAGCATCAACACTCTCCCATGGAAGACTTTTGACCAGTGTCTTTCAGATAGTGGAGTCATAAACACTGAACTTTGGGGTGAGAGAGGCCTGCAGTTCTTTGGATGTTTTCCTTGGATCTTTTGTGACTTGCTGGATTAGTCGTCACCATGCCTTTGGAAAAGTTTAGCATTGTTCTTCTCTATTTGTAGATAATGTCTCTCACTGTGGATTTGTGAGTCTCAGAGCTTTATGACCCTTTCCAGACTGATGTATTTCAATCACCTTCCTCATTTTGTGATTTTGGCATAGTGGCGCTACAAGTGAGACCTTTTAGCCAATTTCAAGCTTCTGAAAATGGTTTGCTGAAGTGTTGATTTTAGGGCTGGTAGTAATCAGACTTGTTTGTGTCTATTCCAACTGCAACTAATTATCAAATAGGTTAAGTAGGTGTTTGGAATTACTAAGCAAGGAGGCAACTAGTATTTCTCGTTTAAAAAAATTGATAGGTGTAATTTCTTTGTAATTTTCTTAGTCACTGTGTTTTTGTAGCTTGACATTTGACAACATGACTCAACGACATCCATATATCTAATACAAGCCTTATTAGCAAACTGCAATTTTTGACAAGTGTATGCATACCTGTCCTCCCACTATAAATCACTTTTTGGTCAGCCAACAATAGATTATTGTCACAGGCGGGACATTGTGGTGCCAGGCTGTGGTGCTGTTGGCAGACTAACCTCCCTCCACATGCCTGTCTGATTATTCAAAGGTGAAATACTGCCTTGGGCTCTTCATTTATTTAATTTTGTGCTTGTCTAACAATTTTAAATGTCTCTTTTCTCAGTTAAGCAGTACAGTTAATTAAGTATAACTTTTTAATGTTCTCCCCTTAAAATGTCTTTGTGCAGGTATTGAGACTGTGGGAAAGAATGTCTTGGTCGCTGGTCGCTCCAAGAATGTTGGAATGCCCATTGCAATGTTGCTGCACACTGATCGCAACCATGAACGACCCGGGGGTAAGAAAGTGTGTATGCGGGTGCATGTGTGTTTTTCTTTGTTGTAGGTGAGTCAGCAGTGTAGTACAACTGGCGTGCTGCTCTTTGTAGAAAAATGATATTGCACCATCTTGGGTTTCCCTGAAGGATATTGCTTTGAACTTTTGTCAGGATGTGACCAATAAATGAAGGCTTTACTGACTCCTCACCTTTTTTGATTAAACAAAAAATGCTGATGCATGTCCTGCTGTAGAAGAAAAACTCAGGGAGTGTGAAGGAAAAGCGCAGGGCGAGACTTTTGGCATTGTGCACCGCCGGGAGACGGATCAACTCCTTATAAGGGTGCAGGAAGAAGGGATGGGATTTGGAAAGGCTTTGCACGTTAGGATGAAGCAACAAGATATGCTTGACATGTCAAAGTACAGCAGTATTACAGGTCAGATGAACACAAAGGTGTAAATAACTCACTCATGGCTACATGCTCTGAAAAAGTATAGTCAGGGTCATGAGAGCAAAACATAGCAGTGGTTCCCAAGCTCTATTGCTTAAGGGGATAAGATAAAACATACTTTTTAAAATTTGTTATAGATTTAAGGTATCTTTGCATAGAAAAAATGTAGGAGCCCATCAGTGGTAGCTTCAACCAGTTTGGGTATCAAATGCCTCAAATGAGAACCACTTTTGAGTTTCCAAGAATGTCAGAGTGGAAAGAGGAAAAAATGAAGCCTGTAAGAAAACAAGCAAACAAATGACCTGGATTAGGCCGCAACAGCTATTTGTAAATCCATTTCTGTGTTTGAGAGTTAAGTCCTTGTGAGTACTTAGGAACTACTAGCTACTTTTAAACTAGTGATTTATAAAATGTGGTTGCACCATTGAAAATTCAAACTTGATGTGGGTGTTTTGAAGTGCATCTTATACTGTAACTGTTTGATGCACTATAAAGTATAGTGAAAAACTGCATTGAAGAGTCACACAAAGCAACCAATATAGCATCTATTAATAACCACGGATAGATTATATTTTTAAGCTGTTGGGACATGTTGCTTTTAAAACTGTCTACAACATTGCATCTATTTTCTCCTTATATTTTGTTTAATGCATAGGTTTCTTAGGTTGATATTTCCCCTTATTAGAAATCTCAGTTCAGAGAAACAGAAAATATGGAACATGTTGTGTACACATGTAGAAGTGGAAGCAAGCACAAGCGCCTACAGTTTGGACACATTTATCCAGATTCTGCAACTAGTTTAGCCTCACTGATGGCACACAGCTCCGCTAAATTCATCCTCAGAAAAAAAATAGGCTCCTGAATGCAGATGGCTAACATTTTTGACATAAGCTAACAAGAACTAACAAAATATAGATATAACTTTTTAGTAACACCTGAAATCGCATTTCTCATGTCAACCATAAGTAATCTAAGACCAGTCTGCCCACTAAACACAGAAAATCCACATAATAGCTCTCTATCAAACTCCCAGTAAGATATCACAAACCCCTAAGTAATGGGACATTACTGGGATTGTAATTCTAATGTTCTTACTAGATTTCTAATTAAAATCCCTTATGCTACTTGATACCGAAAAAAAGCCATCACCTTACTGAAATGCAATATTAAGTAATGTGTTACTGCCTAAAATTGAAACTGAAATGAGGATTTTGTGGGCAAAGTGTATCATATGTATGACAGACTTTAGAGGAACTTATTCCACATAAAATGATAATCTGTAGTAGAAAAAAAACTTTTTCAAAAACCTTCAAATCACACCATTTAAGCGTATAAGCTTGTACACACCATATTCCAGTGTTCCTTCAAAGCCATTGCATCCCAGATTAAAATATTTTACTATTTTTTGCAAAGTCACTTGTCTCCACAAGATCATTTAAAGATCTACCCCAGAGCCGGCTGGCCCATTAGGCAATATAGGCAAATGCTAAGGGCGCTGTGGCCTCTAGGGGAATCAGGGAAAATATTCACCTTCAATATAATTATATTAAAACTAATTATTACTATTAACTCTTAAAATGGAAAAGCATTGATTCAAATATAAAGCAATGCCCAATTAATATTACTACAAAACAATGCTATTCGATTTCTTTTGTAAGCGTATGTAAATCGCAGATGGAGGGGGGCGCCATATAAAATCTTGCCTAGGGTGCCACATTGGGTAGGGCCGGCTCTGATTAAAAGGTTGTAATAGTACCCATTATGTGACATCTTCATCCTAAAAGTAAC
>OMNN01001099.1:14880-60819 GCA_900302755.1 Chromis chromis | reverse complement strand
CTTAAGAACTTGTGCTCATGTTATCATTATTAAATAAGTGTTAATGAATACCTTTGATTGTAGAGGAAAAGCCACTCCCCCTAATGTCATGTAGCTTGTTGACTGAACACAATTCATTAGAAGTTGCTCTGACTAAGGCAACGTCTAATGAAGTCAGAGCGAGAGCAACATCAAATTGTGAAAATAGCACGAGTGCAAAGTTTATATTGATGAAAACTACTCTGGGGTCGTTGGGGAAGATGCCCCATTTAGTTTTATAATAACAAAGTTGTAGTGTGATTTAAGCATCAAGCATACTTCTTGCACACATACACTCACCGGCCACTTTATTAGGTACACCTTGCTAGTAAAAGGTTGCTCAGTTGGTACTAAGGGGCCCAAAGTGTGTATCCCCCACACCATTACACCACCACCAGCCTGAACCGTTGATCCAAGGCAGGATGGATCAAAGCTTTCATGTTGTTTACGCCAAATTCTGAACCTACCGTCCGAATGTCGCAGCTGAAATGGAGACTCATCAGACCAGGCAACGTTTTTCCAAACTTCTATTGTCCAGTTTTGGTGAGCCTGTGTGAATTGTAGCCTCAGTTTCCTGTTCTTAGCTGACAGGAGAGGCACCCGGTGTGGTCTTCTGCTGCTGTAGCCCATCTTCTTCAAGGTTCGACGATTCAGATATGGTATTCTGCATTCCTTGGTTGTAACCAGTGGTTAATTGAGTTACTGTTGCCTTTCTATCATCTCCAACCAGTCTGCCCATTCTCCTCTGACCTCTCACATCAACAAGGCGTTTTCATCCACACAACTGCCGCTCACTGGATGCTTTCTCTTTTTTGGACCATTCTCTATAAACCCTAGAGATGGTTGTGCGTGAAAATCCCAGTAGATCAGCAGTTTCTGAAATACTCAGACCAGCCCGTCTGGGACCAACAACCATGCCACGTTTAAAGTCACTTAAATCCCCTGTCTTCCCCATTTCGATGCTCGGTTTGAATTTCAGCAAGTTGTCTTGACCACGTCTACATGCCTAAATGCATTGAGTTGCGGCCATGTGATTGGCTGATTAGCTACTTACGTTAACAAGCAATTGAACAGGTGTACCTAATAAAGTGGCCAGTCAGTGTATAATACTGATAATTAAAAATATATATAAGAAAACAGATATTGTTCTTAAGCGGGGCATATTTCCCTTGTTTACCCCACTGATTTAAATGGACTGGTTTAATGCAGAAATTGTCATTTCGCTCTGAAAAGAAGAATGATACATTGCTGATATGTTGTTGTACATCTACTCTGTTTTAAAATTCACTACTGCTAAATCTTGCAGGAAATATGTGGTTATGTGGTTTCACTTAAAACCGCTCCTTTCTCTTTATAGCAAAGGAAGGGAAGAGGGAGGGAAAGGGTCACCGGGGACAGACCTACAGATTTCACACTATTTGGTGGGCAGCGGATGAGTAAACGTCGAGTAGAATAGGCTTCAAATGACAGATGATAAATACCCTTTCTAAACTCTATTCAGTCGTAACACTTTGCATTTGCACTTTCTTCCTGCTGAACTAAGCATGCAGCTGTGATGATTCATCTGTGGTCACTGGTGGCTATTTCTTTCTTTGTATCGCTTCCTCTTTGTGCGTTAGCAGCTGTTGCTTGTATTGCTCACCACATTCCAGTTATGCCCAAAAGTCTCCGCAGCTCCCTTTCCCTGAGGAAACGCGCGTTAGAAACTAATATCTTTAACAGTAAAGCACGTTCAAAGTTACCGACAATCAAGAATATTTCACATCACAAGCATTGCAGAAGTCTTGTTGTTGAAAAAGTGCCAAAATGGTTAAGCAACATGAGAGAGACAGTTTTTTTTTAATAATATGGCAAACAAACAGAGGTGCAATCTTCAATCACATAGGCACTGCAGTTTTTGTTCAATACAGTACATAGAACTCTGTCATAATTTACAAGCCATACCAAAAATAAATGGATACCAAGGAGGCTAGACGACCTGGGAAGTAACATGGTAGCCACTGATTTTGGTGTCACGTTAGAATTTCAAGCAGGCCACAACCCCCCGTCTGTGGATACTGGCTTTGATCGATCCAGTCCGTGATGGTCTTAATCCACTCTGCGTATTTAAATTAATATAAAGACAAGAAAGTAGATGCACACTTTTCTGCGTAACAAGGACTGAGATCCGTGTCGTATCTAAAACGGAGGTTTATCCATCTTCTGTCAAGCAGTCGAGAGATGAGTCTTTTTGGTCGACAGGAGGAGCTCCTATGTGTCTGCGTCAATCCTGTGAGCTGCACAGCGGAAACAACAACACAGAGGTCAGATCAGGCACGGGCAGGTGGGTTGGTGATCTAGCTCGGGGTATTTCAGAGGACATTCTCAAAGTGGAAGTCAAATATTCTCAGATATAATAATAATAACAATAATGATCTAACCTTTATTGATCCCCTTGGGGAAATTTCTTCTCTGCATTGACCCATCCTATTCAAGTTAACCTTAACTATACATACTAGGAGCAGTGGGCTGCCGCAGTGCAGCGCCCGGGGAGCAGTCAGGGGTTAAGGGCCTTGTTCAAGGGACCAACAGTGGTGGTGACTGGGACAAGCGGTCGCTCTCACTTTCCCACCTCAACCTCTTGCCAGTCCGGGGACTGGAACCGGGGACTGGAACCGGCGACCCACCGGTTACAAGGCTTCACAAACCACTAGGCCACCACTGCCCAAACCCATATGTGCACAGGGAGAACATGCAAACTCCACAGGCGTCTTAACCGGGGATGTTCTAGCTCTGAGGCTGCGGTGCTCACAGCCCAGCCACCATGCAATGTGCTGCACAAGCTCATCTACAAAAGGCTCAGAGTTAAAGGAAACTCTCCCCGCTGTTAGACTAGTCACTTCAAGGGAGTACACAATCTAATAAATCATTAACCTGCAATAAAGTGTCTAAACTTTACAGATAATAGGGTAACACGGTGATTCAGGTCTCATATGCCACTGTGCTGTCCCAGGACTTACATTGCTTTGGTATCCTGAGTGGTTCCGTGTCTCCTGACAGGACTTGATGCATGACGCCGCGGAACTGATACAGCACCTTCAGGCTCTTCTCCTCCCCCACGCAGGGGTCGTAGAAACCAGGGAGTCCTGACTGGAAAAATGAACACAAAGTCATGCAGCAGGAGACTTAATCATCAGTTTGTGACGCTGTAATACATTTCTACAAAAGAAAGTGCTTCGTTACAGCATCAAAGGATGTAACGACACGGAAGTTGTAACATCTACTTCATAGTTTTGGTTTAATTCTGTGGTTCTTGCACTGGATTAATGGACTTACCTTTATGGCCTCAGTGAGGATGAGTTTTGAGTCTTTCACCAGACACTGCAGTGGCACCGTCACATCGATGACTTTTGCTCTCTCATGTCTTCTGCTGTTGTCTGTGACAAACTTGCCATACCAGGCATTGAGGATGATCAGACCTGAGGTGAGATTTAGGAACAAGAATTGGCAACGTGTTTCAAAATGCCAATTAGTCAACACAATGGCCTACTTAGTTTGAGAGTAGAGTTCAAGAAGTTCCAAGAATGAATAAAAAGCACGCTGAGTTTTGGATTAATTGACACTAAAACTCCAACACTAATCGCCATTTTCGCTATTTCAATCTTGAGTGCCAGCAACTGTGGCCAGAGTCTATAACAACACCAGGGGAATTTTTTAGACTTCACAACAAAAATATAGCATAATTAGTTTTAACCAAAAGCTGCAAATACTGTAACCATTTCACAGAGTGCAGAGTTTTCCTTTAGTGAGCCAAACTACTCATTTAAGTAATAATTTTGATAAGCAATGGCAATACATTTTACAACCACAAGCCTCCACTTTCATACACTGCAAACATGATGATTCTCTATATGACTGTGTGTCTGTGTGCATGCTCAGCTGAGAGGTTGTGTCATGTCTAGTAGAGATTGGAGAATCATTGCTACAGCTGCTTCTGATAACTCTTAAATGTCTGAGTTACAAGCAAAATACACCAAATGTTCTGCTATTGGTCACAAGAATGAACACACAAGTCTTCAAGCACTCCCAGCATCATCTGAGGAACTGGCGACTCTAGATTACTTTTATTACTGATGGTAATGTACCCACATTTAAAGGAAAATCCTTAGTGTTAGCACACAGTGCGGCTAATGTAGCTAATTACCATTAATTTTGATTATATGGACAGGTCAGAGCTCTGTCCAAACGCTGAGGGATTATCAAAATATGCTGGAAACCGTAAGACTGATTTGAAACCAAAAAACATGGACTGGCTGTTTCTGTTTCTTTGATTTCATATCACCTGTTGTACTTCAGTTAATTTCCATGTAAAATTATCTCTCAAAGAGAGAGTTTCAGGCAATAGAAAGTCCTGGTCTCACACACTCATTCTCGTCAGCTGCCATGTGGTCAACTGTTTTGCTCTACACTGTCAATTACTGACACAGAGAGAGTCTTCTTCCTGAAGGGGGTATAGACAGCAGCAGCTCAGCTGCATTCAAAGCTACAGACTCTGAAACAGCCTGTTTAGAACAGGTCTGAAACAAGGATTTATACAGTCATGGTGAAATGAACCCCCCCCAACCCTAACCCAGTAACCCCATATTTTATAAGGAATTTAATGTTATGTTAGAAAAGATGTGGTTAAGAACATTTTTCTCTTAAAATAATGTTGTTTATTTTCCTTCAATGTGAGGGCAATAACGTTTGTAGGGAAACAACAAATTAAAAGAGATAAACCTTACAGTGAAGATGTCAATCAATTAAAAAAAACTCAATGATTCTTAATTACAAAAGTTCTAATCAATCAGGAGTAGGGGTGGTTTTAAATATTAATAGCTCTTCACAGACTGTGTGGGCTAAAATACACATGAATCCTACCCTAAAATAATTTCCTACATGTTTATAATTGGGTAGGCAAGCTTACTAAATTATGCAATAATACAGATTGGTGTTTATGACTGAAATGCACCAGGGACCATCAAATTTGGGCTTTTACTGCCAAAATTTTTCTGGCTGGCTACTTTCCCTGACTTGTCTGGCGACTCCATATTCTTGTGGAAAGCCCTGTGAGTTTAGTCCATTAAACAGAGAGAGCAGCTGTGTGTCTGTGATTATACACAAACACAGTTATTAAATGTTACTTTATAAGCGCAAAGTCTAGGGGACTTCTGATGATACTAAAATCAAAGCAAGCTCTACAGTGACAGGTGTCACAAGCCAATTATCACTTGCCAAACTCCCCCCGGTGAAAATTATACTGTCTGCTGAGAGCTTTTTGTTACTCTGCTTATCAAAGGCAAGCTAAAAAGGCCCCATTATCACCAGTAGAGACGAAGGCCGGAGGGTCATTAAAAATCCACAGAACTATATTCCTCTAATAACTATTTCAACCCTGTTTAAAAAGCTCTACAAAATCACTCCAGATACTATCACTGTCCACAAAGTAAGTCTTCTCATACAACAGTGGAAAGCCACATACACTACTCTCACCTTTGCCTGGTGTTCAATCCCCTTAAACTTCACTGAACTGTTCAAGAAGATCGCTACAATCTTTGCTATGATTTTTCTTTTTTTATGTTTGCTGGGAATTCACAAGTGGTAAATGGCAGTGAAATTTTTGCCAAAGAGGGCTTGGCCTGTTTAATGCAGCAAAAAAAGGGACTCTATCTGTGAAATTACACTTTGAAGTGAGCAGCATTCAACCAGACATCAGCATCAAAATGCATGAAAAACAGTTCAGAATCTAAGAGAATCAAATACTCTAGTTTTACAACCTGCTTAAAAAACATTATTCTGGGATAAGCTCATCCCTTAAATATTACTGATCTTACCCATTCTAGACTCCTCGGCTTCAATAATCCTGCGCACAGACTCTTGCATGAGCAAAACCTTTAGAGATGAAAAAGGCACACAGAGGAAGAGACAGACACAAACAATGAGATCTCACATCATATGGATTATACTAATGAATTTCACTAATGCTTTGCATCTTATCTAATCCCATCTCGGCCCTTCATCTAACTGTCGGTGGGACTAATATTTCTTGACAGTCAGACGCAATACCTGCACCTTTTATCTAAAGCTGAACCACAATGTCAGACTGGCACCGCGGCTACGTGTAAGCCTGTAAAATACTCACAGAAGCCTCTGCCTCCTGTTTCTTTCGGGCTATATTGGAGGCCGAGCTCTCCCTCTGCTTCTCCAAGTCTCTGTGGAGTTAAAAGATAAATGGAGAAATAAAATGAGCTCATAAAATCTGGCCATAATAATACATGTGGTGCTACTTCCAATAACATTGCTTGCATGAAACAACCAACGTAAAGTGAGGGTTTCTTACTGTTCCTTCTGGGCCCGCACGTAGGGCCGAATAATAAGTTGCTGCATGGCGAGGTAGAAAACCAGTGGTCCGACTGTGGCGTAAAATACAGCACTAGGCAGGAGTTGGTCGGTCAGGTGAATAGGGAAGAAATATGTCTGGCTGGCTCTGTTTAGTCTGCAGGTAGAGAGTTGGTTTTATTAGCAAAGTGAAAATACTCTACATGAGACAAGGATGGTGAATTGTGTGCCGATTGTTCCTAAGATGTTGCAGAATTTGTGTCATATTTTCTGCTTGTGAGGGTCTAAAAATAAGGACTGCACAGTTTCCAGTATGCACATGTGTTTAAAATCATCCAGGACCACTAAGCATCTCATTGGGCCCACTCCTGTGTGTATGTACTCAAAGACACAACCCCAATGCAGACACCGTTTGTGGAAAATTAATTTGACTGGCTGACATCATGTTACGTCTTGAGTCCTATGGGCGCCATGGCAACAGCGCTGTGCGTAAAACCCTCTGGAAACAACAGCAAGGATTTGCACTTACTTGATCTTCAGGGAGACACCTTGGGGCACTCCCACGCTGACGGTGGCCCCCAGGACACTGTGTCGACTGATCTTCCTCTCAGCACCGTACTCTACCACAGTCCCAAAGAAACCTGATCTGTGACATGAAGACAAAGTCAATACCTCTCTGGTTGTAGCTCACTTGGATTTAAGCTTACTTTGAATATGAGTCACTGTACAGTTTCACACTATACAAATGTCATCATAGCCTAAAACAGGGGTCTTAAGAAGAACTTATGATTACATTTAGGGCTGGGTAATATAACTGGAAAATATATCACAACAAAATGTTTCATTTCAGTTGATATTGATTGCTACTGATGAATTTATTTACCTATTTTTAATAAAGAAACCTTTAACGACCTAGCCTGTTTGGCCTATCTACTGAGGTAACAACTGTTAGCACAACAATGGTAAGCAATTAACCAAAGGGAACACACTTGGGATTTGTTAATTTTGTGTTTTGGTTTCGTGCTTTCATGCCAGTGTACATTTAAGTGAAACTATCAAACTTTCTGTCACAAAATTTTCCTCATCACTATTGAAGATCGCCGGTACATATTGCTATCATTTTATTGCCCAGGCCTAACTGCTTTTTCCAAATAACACATATACATACTTTACTGAGCCCTTGATCTTTGTCTGGTCGTCATCCTGGAA
Source organism: Chromis chromis (assembly GCA_900302755.1). NCBI lineage: Eukaryota > Metazoa > Chordata > Actinopteri > Pomacentridae > Chromis > Chromis chromis. The sequence goes on along the minus strand of OMNN01001099.1, from coordinate 53,235 downwards.
CTTGTACTGGTAGCTCATCATCATAAAAGTGTGAGGAATACCCAGCTGCAGAGACCAAAAAGAACATGATCATTGTTGCACAGCCGTGAAACAACTTTTGATTCAATTGTGTCTGGGCTATGATTAAAATTAAATGTAACTGCTGTCTGCTGACCTGCACTGCGAAGGTGAAGTGGCTGCTCTTAGTGTCTCTCACTATGCTGGTGTTCATAGAGGACTGGATCCCCCAACGCCACTGCAGATAGCCCATAGTGTTCTTGTCTAGGTGACGGGCCAGCACTGTGGTAACCCCAGGACGCACGCCTCGGGAGGAAAACTGAAGGCCACACTGGGCAGTCACAAAGCTGAGCAAAACAAGAAACAAACAATCTGTGATGTGTTCATGTTGATGTGAAAATACAGGATATGGATTCTTTCTTGCTTGTGTGTTGACACATACAATCGAGGCGTCAAGTTGCGGAATATCTTCATTCCAAAGAGAGGTCCATGAGTGTCTCCAGCTCCCAACTCTATCTGTGTAAATACAGACAACAAATACAGCTCACATCCTAAAATATCAGTACATGCTGTAAAACATTCAGTCAGACACCTGTTTTGTGACTAGAAGAGGCAGCGGTAGAAAGTGTGCCATTTATAGCATCATTACAAAATAAGTGTGTGCGGTGCCCAGTGAGAAGGCAGCATACCTCGCCCCACCCCTTCGCTGAGGTGACCCTTCTCAAGGCCAAGTTAATGGTGCCACCTCCATTTCCATTGTGGGTTGACAAGGAGCCAGACAAAATGGCTGTGTCTTTTGTAGTGAGAGGAGCCTAAAGTGGAACACAAAGTCTTTTGATGAGAATAAGATCAAACATATTTCCTAACAGCCATCACAGAGCTTCCAACTTTTATTCCAAAACACATCATAGCAAGCATCACTTAAAATCTGGAGCAACCTATTACAGGGCTCCAGACTAACTTTTTCACTGGTCGCACCTGCCACCTTGTCACAGGCAAAACACGTCACTTACTGAACATTTTCTCATCGATAGAAACTACAATTTACCAATGTTCCCTAAACACTCCACAGTGCAGGCTGTGGTAGCTGCTGCTTGGTGGCTGCAGTGCACTCAGACAGGTGTGTGACCACAAATTACGTTGAAAAGAGTTAAACTAGGGCGTTCTAATGTCAGATTTGTCCAAGATGAAACCAAGTGTTTTTTTTCTGCATGTAGGCGCACTCCGCATTTCACGAGAAGACAGCATTTTCAGTGTAAATACTGCAGTAGAGCGAAGTTATAAAAGTATTACTTTCCACCACTGTGGTTAATGCAGCAGCTGCCTGATCATCATGCACTCGCAGGATTGCCACCACTTGAAATTTCAGCTCGCACACTCTCAAAAAAGGCCGCAAATGCAACCATTTTGGTCGCAGTCTGGAGCCTTGTATTACCTCTATGGACTGTGATATGTGCATCTTGTTGATTTCCACATGTGGCACTCCGCCTCCAACCACTTCTTCATAGTCCTCTTCATACCGATCAAAGAGGTCCGTGGCATCAATGCCCACACTGATTGTCCCCTGTGAAGTGATCAAGAATTAATACTGTGTTTAATATTTGTGAAAATAACCTGCACATGATAAATACATCACATTCAGTTCAATGTGAGGCTTGTTATCTTCCCCTGGACCTACCTTTGGGTTGGTCCTTTGCTGAAGCCTTCTCTCCTCTCGCTCTCTCTGAAGACGCTCATACTCTTCTCGAATCTCTGCAGGGGTTCTTTTCCTCTCCACCACCTGGAAAAAGAAGATATGATTTGCATGCACAGCGACCAGTGGATTAGCTGCTTTTTTGCAGATAAAAAGTTACAGTAGCAGAAATTTCACTCTCCTATAAGTTATTCCTGTGCAGATATTTATAGGCCTCATATTTTGTACTGTCAAGGATGAGTGCTTTTAGTAAATGCAGATGAAGCCAAACAAAAACTCTTCCATGCAAATTAAAGGACAAAATGTCACATAGGACATGAAAGTCTTATGAAGAGACTGCAGGCTCCATGCCATTAGACTGCAATGCCAAAATATTATGCTTATTCACATTATGGTCGATACATTTAGATTAACTATGCACTGTTGCGAATTATTCTCAAGTGAAGACCATGGAATGAGCAAGTGGATGAGCACTTCTGACAGCAAGCTGGATGCTATTATTACCTCGTCTAATGCATCTTTCTCAGTGTTTCCATTCAATTCAATTCAATTCAATTTAATTTATTTGTATAGCCCAATACACAGTCCTTTACAGAGCACATTGAATTGATAAACAAACAAGAAATGTTGTAAGTAAACAAACAGTCTAATAAAGAGTCCAACAGTCGATGAGGCCAATGGATCAGTCCGAGGCATCACCTGCCCTTTATGACCCTCCTTCTTCGGCAAGGAAAAACTCAAAAAACCCAGTGAGAAAAGAGAAACCTCCGGGAGAACCACAATGAAGGAGAGATCCTGCTCCCAAGGACGGACAAGCTATAGCCTCGGACAAACGCACATCCATTAGCTGATGTAGTGACAGTCAAAATCCAGAGGGGATAAGGGATAGTAGTTTAATGGGATCCATTAAACTACTACGGATGTACGGAAGTGTCAACTCTCCAGTTCAGTGGCATTAAAATTGCACGATCACAAAGGGGAGGCATTTTGAAATGCATAGTAAATACCAAATGGGAAACTAATGATATTTGTTGTATTCTAACTTGACATCACCATGGTTCAAAGTCACATGGTCAAAATATACAATCATCTGACAATTACATTTTAGGTTTATTTCTAAAACCCCAAACCTAGACATGTCTAATTAAAAATATACCCTGATTTGGTTACATTGTCAAAAAAAATTGACAAACCTAAACATGTTTAAAAAAGCACTCTACCCTGACCAATCTGATAAGAGTAAGATAACTAAAATCACTTGTTTTAATTTAGATAAACCTGAATTGCTGACACTGATTTTCCCCGGCTGTGTGTGTTCTCAAAGTTAGAATTTGCTAACCTAAAACACATTTTTCAAAATGATTAATTTTTGTGACATGACATTTGTCTAAGTGTGCATTTGGCTAGCAATACATATATGACATTTATTATGAATACAATATGCAGTATTTTTAAAAATGTACGAGGCAGCCCAGACAACTGTGGTTACAAAATTCTAAACTCCAATGAACTGGTCCCATTAGGCCTCTCCTACCTGCAGTGCATGTCAGAAGTGCATCAATGCACATTTTAAACTTCAAAAAATAAAACTGTTGGTCAACACAATGGTCATTTTTAACTGCATTTGTTGGCCTGCTTGGGAATTACTAACCACTATAGTCACTGACAAACTTACCTCCCATCCGTCAACATCGAGTCCCCGCTTGCCATAGATGTCATAGATTGCTCGAGCCTGTGGGTCACTAAGAACTAGAAAGAGATGGACACCTATCATTATCGTAACCAAAAGTATTCCAGTCAACATCAGTTTCCTGAGCAGCTGCAACAGGAGTCGACTGCATAATGTGATCACCGCTCTTCTTACCTTCATAAGCTTCGTGTACGAGATTAAAGAGCTGTTCGGCTTGTCGCTTTAGTTCAGGATCTCTGTGTTTGTCTGGGTGATACAGCATGCATAATCGCCTGTATGCTGCCTTCAGCTCGTCCTGTGTAGCCTGAAACATCACATTGAAATTGAGGAAATAGTAACAAGAAAAAAATTGGGAAAACTTAATCAGTGACAGAGAAGACACACAGCATGACGCTATTACTGCATAACTCACTTACTACTACTGCCGGTGTTCAGGGTTAGATTATAATAACATTATAGTGAATCAGACTAGACTGTAAAAGTTATTTCTCCAATTATCATAGTTAAGAGGTTATATTCTCATTTATATAATACGGTGTATTGTTAACAGAGCGTAAACACATATTATTTTTTAGATTATTTACAGAGAGACCATGTATAAATTTGTGTTTTACTGCATAATATATAAAGGAATGGGTTGAACATTTTGTACTATATTCTTGAATGAGAACATTTCTCTGTATTTCACATGCTCATGCTCTCCCACAAGCATTTTAACTGCAGTATTTTTAGCCACCCTGCAGAACAGCATGTCCATATGCTACAAATTCCTTTAGTTTTGTAAAATGTAATTTGTAGATCAGCACAATGTTATCTGCTCCACCAAATATGGTGAAACTATGATGACAGAGTGTCCAATCCCTACATATTATACTGTCGCTCAAATCTACTGTGTGACTTATTGAACTGCAAGTGTTGCATGATGAAGCCCTGAAGTAAGTTGTAGCATTAGCAAGTTAGCACTGTCCACACATTCCATGAGATCAATTCGAAACCGAAAATAACTGTCAGCGTGTTGACATCGGCTCCCACACCGACACAGCAGCACACGACTCTCTATGCTACTTCCTCAGCTGACAACTAAAGCTGGCAAAGCTGAAACCCGGCAACCTGCTGTACATGTGGTAAACTATCCAGCCGAGGAGTCACTGCACATAATCAATGTCGAGGGTCACAAGCTAGCTACCTAGCCTGCCTTGCATCTAAATATACGAGCAACCGCTGAATACCAACGGAGGAAAGTTCACTAAATGACGAAAACATAAATCTGCGCAGACATTTATTCAGAAAACAACTGCATATTGTACCTCTCGTCTGACATTAAGCAAGGAATAATAGTCATCACTCCCGATATCATCATCGTCCAAGGCAGACGCCATGTTTACACCCGGTCATCTCTTCTTCGTCGGATTTACGTCGGTCACAGACCTGCGTGCGCACTCTGTCGCCCCCTTGTGTCGGGGATGAGCGACAACTCCGCTCATATACACTTAAATTATATTTTCTTATACATGCTCAAGTTTCAGTTATTCATTGATTTTGTCGAGTTTATAAGGAAGAGATACTTTAAATGTGTTTCAAGATTAAAAAGTAGATTGGTGTTTTCACCCTGCAGCTCATAGTTTTATTTAAATGACTTCAGTGCTCATTAGGCTATATGTAATAATTGGTTTTTTTTTGTTTTGTTTTTTTGCACATGACAGCATATCAAGTAAATATGAATTAGGGTTAAAACACTTTAAAAATATTTGAATATGCATTTTTTTTTTAGAGCTTAGAAAATGCATATTGCTTCTATTAAGAAGGCACGTGATTGCTTTAATTCTAAAGGGATATTGTCTGCTTCATATTCAGAAGCAATTAAGGCAAGGAGTGAGAAAATCACTTCAATACATTAGGTCTTTCATTAGTTTATTATTACTGTCTTTGCAATAACAGCAAGCCGTTGGCTGTGAGGCTCACGGGCGGCAGGCAGCAGGGGAGCTGTTCTTTCAGCACCACCACCTCAAACTATACACTGCATCTCAACACTGACGGTCAGCAGCCTCCTAAAGGCACTCCTTAAGTGCCCTGGTTGACTCGAATAAGCACAATGATCTGTAATTAGGTTGCTTATAGCCATATGCATGCTAATGTAAAGGCTGTAATGATAGAAGTTAAGAACCTTGATTGCATAGTGGATTGATAACTTGTTTATTGCTGCATGTGGCTGTTAACAGCCTTTGGATTCTTTGGAAACTGTTTACATCAGCCCCCCCACCTACCCCAAAATGGTCGCACAGGAGGTCCCAGAAACCCCTGCAGCCTTTAGTGTAGTGTGGTGCCACAGTTAGGCGAACTTATAAGAAAATAAACAAATATATATATTCTGCAGGTTCTCAAATGCGAACTGACATCTGGATACTTGACTGACAGACTGTGCAGACTGTTACTGTAGTCTCATATGTCTCCAGTGTTATATTATTTATTTTCAGTAGGCTCTGTGTCGAAAAACAATACTCAGAGAAAATTAAAATAAAACCTGCAAAGAACTGACACTCAGCCAACTCGATGATATTTAGGATCAAGTCAGATAACATGGAGATGGATCTCCAGTCATAAGATTAGATCTGATTCAACTTTATTGTCACTGAATAAGATACAAGTACTAGGATAAGGAACTGCAATTGAGAATCTAACCAGAAGTGCATCATATACAATATAAACAGAGTGGCATGAACATACCAAGTATATGAATATAATAGCTGTAGACAACAATGTAAGGATAGATGATTGACCAGGTAGAGATCAATGGCAGAATGAACAGTATAAACACAATGAACAGAATATAAAGTATAGATATATGTAGTATATACACACTGCATAGAAAGCATGCACACTATGAGATAAGTTGTTGCATGAAGCAAAGATGGGAACTTATATTTCTAGTTTTATGTGTCAAACAACTTCACAAATTCAGAAACTAATTCGTTTTTAATTAAAGCTTAAAATATGCAGCCAACCTGCTACACATTAAGTTTTCTCTTTAATACAATATAATATAATATAATATAAGAGCACGTCACCATCCTTTAACATAAACGTCATGCAGGACCTGCAGCGCCTCTGAGCTGTTTTAAATTCACTGTAAGAAAAAAAAAAAGAAAAAAACGCGGCTGGTGGTGCCAAGGTGAGGGGAGATGTGTTGTTTTTCATCCCGGAGCCTCTCTGTCAGTCACCGCCTCACAGCCAATGGTAAGTTCGCCTCGGTCGGACCGACTCGCCGCTTGCTCCTCCGGTCCCTCCTCGTGCTGTCCTCGCCGTGCACGCGCGTGGTACCCACGGTCGTGAGGAGGAGGAGGATGTTGCGCGTGAAGGGGAAATGGCTGCCGAAAACAAGCCGGAAGGTAAGAGAAATATAATGGGATTAATTTACTAGTATGACCGCGGTGTGCTTTTTCGGAACAGCCGCAACTCCGTGCGGAGACGACACACGCGTGGAGAAATTTTCGCTAGAAAACGGCGCCGCTATTTTCCTCCGAATAGGCAGCTAAAACGTGGAGACATCACCTAGCCAGCTAATATTAGCTTGCATTCTAGCCAGCTACTATTCCCATCGTAGCCCACATTTAAAGCACGCCACGGGGACAAATAGTCAGCGTGGTAAAAGTACTGCGTTTAGCGCTTATTGTGCTCAGGGTCCTTGTCAAACGACGAGCAATTCAAGTTGTTAACAACAAGGCTAAGTTAATGACAACATGTCATTGGCATCGACTAACTTCTTCCCTTATTACCCAGCTTTAAAAGCGCTTGTGTTAGTTTATGTGTCACTACGGCTCTTCTCTCCCCCAGCCGCTATTTGCAGCTTGTTTTGACGGCATAATAATTAAGAAGACAGGTCTGTTTTTAAATGCACAAGTCTAGTTTTTTTTTCTCTCTCTTCGTCTCTTTCGTTTCCCCCCCGTGAAGCGCGAGGTTTTTTTTCTTTGGCGTGCAGCGGACAGTGTTTACGAGCCAGAAGTGATGTATTTCTCAAATGAGCGAATCTCGTGTTTTCTCACTTGTCAATTAATACTACTTGGCCTATATTTGGTTTGAGACACGGGCATCCAAAAAACGCTGTAACGCCTGCTCCGCTTGCAATGCCCCATCGCACTTGAAATGCCATCACACCAGAGGAAGCAGGGAGGATGGAGAGTAGGGTTTCCAGCAGCCTGCCCATTACACTACTTTACACATAGGACAAAATGATGACTTTTCTCCCCCCCTCTCTCCTCCTCCTTCTCTCCTCTCTCCTCAGCTGATTTCATACGGCTCGCTAACTTAAAATGAAATGCACCAGACTTAATTATTTCCTTTTTAGTGCAATATTTTATTGCAACCCATATGCATGAGAGATCTGTTCTCACTCAGAGAGGCCCATGGAAATTTTGGGTGAGTAATTAAAAAAAGATAAGAGATATTTCATCATTTCGGAAAAGGGACTAGTTTTCTTGGCAGCTCTCCACTGTCAGAGATATTTGATGCAGGCTGGAGTGAGTTACATATTTACAGTTTGACAAAGATTAAATTTGCGTGTGTTAAAATGAGATTTTATTAAAACTTGAGGCTGGAAACATTATCTGCATGTTAAATTGCATTTTATTGTTTATGTTTATTTCAATATTTCTGCTGTGGCCATATTTGTAGCTGATTAACTTCTTTAAAAATGATTATAACTGAGCATAGTGGTCGGTCATTGATGCAGCATGTTCCTACTTTTATTCTATACTTGTGGTATTTTACATTTATTGATTTATACTGACCCTTTGGATGCAGCAAAAGAGTCACACTAGACTTTAAAACTGGCTGCATAAATTGAACGAGAGAGAGAGAGAGAGAGAGAAAAAAGATTACTACATAAATCGTTTGGTCCAGCTGTTTCTAAGCTGCTCTTAATGTTTTTGTTGCGGCCTTCAAAATGAAACAGACCTCTGTCAGACTTTGGTGTCTGTAAACGCAAACGCAAATTCTTTTTGATGTAGAATTGCTGTAATGTTTCAAATTGTCTCTGTCCATATGAGGGGAAATGATAAAACACTGGGATTTCAGTTGTTTGGATGTCAGTGTGCCAACCACTAAACCGAGTCCCACCAGGGGGTGTTATTGAGCTACAGAAGCACACTTTGCATGGGCTCTGTCTGTGGCTATGACAAAAAAAAATGAAGACATCTGGTTTTGTGATAGTAATGACTTCACTGTGGTGTATAGTCCTAATGCATTCATCTACCTAGCTGAAGTTAACAAATAGGCTGCAGTTGATAATCGCGATGCCTCTCCAACCCAGGGAGCTCTCGCTGAAAACCCTGACTTGAAAGTCCCATTGCTGAGCCGGTCAAGTTATTTTCAGTGCTCCTGTGAGGCCGGTCAGTGGAAAAAAAGGAGGAGGAGCAGGAAGGGGAGCGTAGGGAGAGGGAGAGCGCTTCATACCTTTATGTAAATGCGATGTCGTCTCCTGCAAACCTGGTCCATAACGCTTTTTACACAGAGCTGTCGTGAATCTTTGCTCCTGCACCCAGTTTTTGGCTGTTCGTTAATGTCGAACATGTTTTGTTTTTTTCTTTCCAGTGGATATGACAGTTACAGTTTTTACATGACATGTTCCTGATGTGCGGATGCCACTGAGAGAGCCGAACAGTGTTTCCTTAACCTTTTTGTCCTTGCGGGATGCGGGCAGTGCTGATCGCTCTTAGTTGTTTGGCAGGTCTTATGATGGCCCATAACAACTGAGGGTTGCATCTTGTGTTAAACCCAGGGGCCATGACCCGATCTCACTCTGTGGTGTAATGTTTACATCCTGGGGTATTTCTCTCCAGCCTAACTGATTGTCCAGGCCCTTGGGGGTATTTTTTTTCCCTTCACACTCATAAAAAGCTCTGCGTGTCCGTTACTTTAAGTACAAGGCCTGGAGGGCACTGAAAGGACAGGCTTGATATGTCTAATACTGACACTGCTCTGGATAAAAACTACAGCCAGTGGTGCTATGAATTTACCAGAGCAGAGTGTCGTACAAATATTTCTGTACAAGAGCCAAGTGTGAGAAATGAAACAAGATTTGTAAAGGAAGCTCTGTGTTGGAGTTAAATATTGATGCGTTTACCCTCTGAAGTTGGATCTCGATGCTGTCAGTTTTTTTTTGTAGACCTGGGACAACGGTGTGGCGTATTTACACTAATTTAAAATCAGATAAATGGAAATCCAATGATGACGGCATAGATTACTGATACACGAAGCTCACACAGGTGTGTTAATGTAACGGTAACGCAGTTGGAACTTTGGAGACAAAATAAACAATCAATAAAGGTTGCTTTTTAAAATTTAGTGAATTAGGTCTGCGGTCTCTGCCATGCAAGAAGTCATTTTTCTCGTTCGTTTTCAAGCGAATGTGCAGTTTAAAAAGTTTTATGATGTTATCGTTTCACTCAAAGTTCAGGGTGAAGCGGCAGCAAAACATCAAGTAAGCACGCAGTCAGCCATTAACTTACAAAAGTGCTTGTGCAGCAATGGTATAAATATTTCTCTGCTGTTTTGTAAAGAAGGATGAATTTAACCTCCTCATGATGTCGGACGATTTGCTCTCCCAGTTTTGTGTTGAATCAGGCGCTACATTTTTTTTTTTCCCCAGCCTTTTAATTGAATCAGTGAAGTATGGATGGATGGGGTCCAGTCTGTGGTTGCTGAAACGTATCACTCCTAATGCCTGCGTGTAATAGATCTTTACTGACTGCTTTTCACGGACTCCACTGATTGATTGTATTGATTCATCCAGTTTACCATTGATACAATAAGAATTGTCACTGACCCGTATCAAACCAAGCCAGAGCTTCAGTGACCCCTATTACAGGCCATTTTTCCTGTAGGGACCAAAATATTCAGTTTGTGGAGAACTTCACTGTTTTAAATAGACAACAGACGAATTCAATGTGATTTATTAGCCTTATCATATTATAATGTTAACATTATTCCCATCATATTTTTCCCAACAGCTCTTGTGTGTTTTAAATGTATTTCACCATACTGTGTAGTTTCTGTTGATGTTGCTTGCATGGGGAGTTTGCTTAGCCATCACAGGCTGGCAGAATGCTTCTTTTCCTCGATTTTCTCTACTTTTCTCTTTGCCTCCTGAAGGACTGAAGAAAGTACGTAATCCGGATCGAATGTACAGATCAGCAGTGTGTTATGCTGGCCATGGTCCACCTAAGAGTATCAGTGATGACACAGAGACGAACAGTAAGAGTCAGTTATTAATACTGCATTGCTGCTCCAAGAGGCCACTAGCTGGCCACTCTATTATTCATTCATCAATTCATTTATTTACTTCTTGATTTCATCCGTCCCCATGCCCCCCCCTACCCCCCCTCCTTCTTTTATTCTCCTCCAACACAACACCTCCTCCGGCTCTGCTCTGTTGATTGAAGTGTCTGCTTTACGGGATCACGCTGTCAATAGCTGAAGTGTTGTCGTTAACTAAGAGTGATTGTTTCAGGTTGAGGCCAGGGGATCAGGACCTGAGCAGACCCTCAGAGAGAAAGCTTACACTTTGAGCCATCAATTATGGCCCCCGTACTCGCCTTTTCTCGGCTTTTCTTAAACCTGCATTTGATGGAGGGGGGATCAACTCAAGTTAACAATATGAGTTTAAAATGTTGCAAAATTAAAGCGTGCATGGCCAAAATATTTATGCACTGCTTGAAAATATTAACGTCCTTTGAATTGATATTTTTCTCTGCCTCCCTCTCATTACATTTGTAGAACTGTAGACCAGGGGCAAAGAACAAAGACAAGCCAGCATCATAGCTGAGGTTTTTATGACTTGTAAAAACCAGCTTCTGTGGGAATTGCTTCAGTGCACTTACAAGTCTGCACGCAAGCGCTATTTTCTGTCACAACCAAAACAAATCAGTCAGAAATATAGGCCAAAGTCTTGACTTTATTTGCGGTGATTTCCCCTTCATTCCTCTTTAGAGAATGTGTCTGAATTTTAGCCTCTGTCTTTATCCATTGAAAAAACTGTCCCCAGTAATGCACATTGTTTCTCAGCAGAAAGGAGCCCCTTCATTGTTAATGAATACACCAGTCTCTTCACTGCTGGAAGACTCTGTTGATCCAGACTAGAGACTGGATAATTAAGTGTGCTCATGTATTGTCATTTCTAAATAGAGAGTCTGAAATCACCCCCAACTTCTCGTTAGACTCCTCTCTTGATATTTGTCACTGGTCTCTTTTTGGGATTTATAGCAGAGGATGTTTTGAGAGATTTAAAGGCAGGAGCGTGCTCGTGCAGATCTATGAAACAGGGATGCAGACTGTAACAGGGACATTGTTGATAGACTTTTGCGTTACCCCCTCATGTGTGACAGCTGTGACTGACAATACGTTTTGCCAGTCTTGCTATTTTCCCTCATGTTATTGCATGGTATTACAGTATCCTGTACCCATGTCAGACACACTGTTTAATGCTTTCAGCCTGGAGCTTTTTTTGCCTACCAGGACACACTGTGGCAGAATACTGAAGCTCAAACAGGCAGGTAAACCATTGATCTGAGTAATCGTCTGAGTAATTGTGGGAGTAGTTATGATACAGAAAGAAGTGCTTTGTTTGTGTGCATGTGTAAGCAAGAGAGAGAAAGTGAAAGAGAACAGGAGCAAGAGAGAGGGAGTGAGAGAGAGACCTCACCTCTGCTCTCCTTGAGATGGGATTTTTATGGATGGGTGAGTTTGGTGAGGGCTGAGAACACATAAAGAGTCATTTTCAGTTTGTTGCAGGCAGTTAACCGTGTGTGCATGTTTGTTGAACTTCCAGTAATAGGCCTAGGCTTTTTTTTTTTTTTTAGCTCTTTGACTTTTTGACAGTCCTTCCTTATTATGCTATATTACACTATGCTATTATAACCACACAGAGCCACAGTGTGTCCAGCACAATACCATTGAGGGAATGTAAACAGTGTAATTGTTAACAATGAAAGCTGCCATACTGCACATGTCGCACCCTGTCTAGTTGTAACACAACTGAATAAGAAATGGTGTCCAGTGAGATTCAGTGTAATTCAAATCTTTCACTGGCATGCAGACTCTTTCTATCTTTCCCAGTGGGGAAAAAAACACCTTTTGCGTCGTTTACAACAGCTGTTGTGTGCATTGCAGGTCAAACCCTCATGCTAGATGCTATCGCTAGAAGACATGTAATGTTCTCCCTTTGTTTTAGTTTTCTGGTTTACATAGCAGCACACTGGTGAAGTTCACTAGGACTTTTCTTTCTTTGCTTGTGGGCGGCTAGTAATTTCACTGTATGTAAGATTGCTATCGAACAGGCTACGGGGCAAATGATAAAGATAATTGGTTTCCCAGTCCTACGCTAACACATGGCTATTTTAAGTCTACGTCTGCATACCCCTCACTTTGTCCTCATCAAGAGCCATCAGGATGTAGGGAGACCAGACCCTGGACGAAAGGCATCATTGTCATTACTGCCGGAGAAATTTGACACAGCTTAAATTGTCCTGTGTAGTTGTAAAGCTCAGCTCAGGAACTCCCACAAGTGCCAGACTATAGAGTTTGGTATAATCAAGCGTCAAGGCCAAACGTCTTCCGTGTAAAATAAGTCAGTATAAATAATGAAGATTTGTGCAAATGAAAACAGTGTTTTTGTAATGTTTTGCAACATTTCAAGCCTCTTGAAATCCAGGATTTTAGTTTAAACTGTATCAAGTAAATTTGAATCTAGTGGTTTATAATTACTTTAAGAATTAATTAAACCTTGCCTTCAAGAATGTTAAAGGAGCCTGAGAGCCATGACATTTGGCCGCAGATAGTTTGTGATGTTAGCAAGAATTTGGGAGATTAACTGAAGAAGAGGAAAGTGTCCTAATCTGAAGGCTACTGAAGGCAATATCCCATCACTGTAAATGCCATGGCCACAGCCTCCTGCAGGTTAAACCCCCATCGTTACCTCTCCTCCTCATTCTTTCATGTCTCACAACCGGATTGATTGCTTTTAGTTGACAGCATGTCATCAGTTGAGCACTTCCCCGTGGCTGTCTGACTTCTTCCCTGCTTCACATTTGACCACGTGTTTTTGTCTAGATGTTTTTTTTTCTTTTCTTCTGCCAGCACCTTGTTACTGCTTTGTCCTTGTTTACCCATTGTCTGAGCTTTAGGTCCACTCTGTCATTGGACTGTCACAGGACATGTGGCCTCCTATAGATCTGGCTATTATAGCTTCTGCATGACACATATTACACACTCCAGTTGTAGATTGCCATATTTCTCATCCTATCTATGCATTTTGATAAATTATATATTTTACATATAACACTGTGCATGCTGTAGAAACTGCATGTAAGTAGACTGTGTAATGTTTTTCTTTGCATGCTGTAAATTAAAAGGCATTTATGTCTTATATTCCTTCCTCCCTGTCTATTATAATAGGCTTATGCTTTTATGTTTTCGGTGTGCATGCATGTTTTTTGTACACACTGAAAGATGATGACTTTTTTAAAAATATTTCTTTCAAATCCTCTGCTATTGTTGCAAATACAATGATTCAGATAATAAGAGTTTTTGCAATTCTTACTCTCTTTATATAAGCGAATGTGACTGGAATATCTGTTGCTGCCTCAAAAGTAAGCTACTGGAACAAATATTGGTAGTTGCGAGGGGTGAGACTATCACTAGGTGAATGCTACTTATGTGACCTTAAACAGCATTTAGTGTTGGCAAATAAACACAGTTACCTTCAGTGAAAACATAGTCATCATATTAGGAAATATGCAGGCAAATCCGGGAGGACGTTTAAGTGATTAACTATCATTAGTGTAGAATTTTGATGTGAGACTGTGTCAAAGGTTTCAAGGTTCTTTGTTTTCAGCATACAATTTATAGCTTTTTGCTTGGGTAAATTTTACTTTAGCACATGCAGGAGCATATTTTTGTTTCTGGTAGGTTGACATTCTGTCACACAGCTGATGAAATATGTCTGAGCTAAGTTCATTTGGCTAACCAAGCAATTTTTTTTTTAGCTAAACTCTTAAGGGCATTTTTGGTCCGGCCCAGTGGATGGCTGTCTTCCAACATAATGATAACAGACATTGCCATAGGCCTAATTCAGTTTCACAGCACATCTTACTGGACAGAGATGAGAGCCAAATGTTTATCCACAGGACTGTTTGTTCCTCTGTGATTCTCCTCCCACGTGCTTTAGGTATAGCTACAAAAGAGCAGGTACTGTTACACTTCTCCTCACATCCATAAGCCATATTAGCCACTGAACTGTTGTGGAAAATGTTTGCATTCAAACAGTTACTTTGGATATGCACCGCCAGCAGCGATTTGTTGAATGATCTATAGCCAAAACATTAGCTTGCAATTTCTCCACAATGTGGGCACAGATTAAAAAGAAAAACTGTCACTCCCAGAGCGCTCTGAGACAGAGACGGAAGAGAGAAGGTTTTGCGTTCAGGGCTCAGATATTGATTAAAGATTTGTTTTTGTCAGCCTTTCCAGTCTCATGACCCTCGCTCTCATCTCTAGGGTGGGGCTGGAGCAAGCTAGCATGACAGATACCCTTAAATTCGGCCCAAGTGTTTGCTTAGCAGCCAGGATCAGTGATAATCCAAACATCAGCACAGAGAAATATATATCTTTATAATCATTCGGCAGAGGGTGATGTGAATTAAGAAGCGGCGTGCACAGGCTGCCACTGCTCAACACATACATGGCCTGTGATGGCAACATGAAAGCTGCAGACCTCTCGTCTCTGTATTGAAAAGAGTTCCTCTCCCTGTTTAGCCTTTTGTATGTGAGCTCGCTCATCAAGACCTAGAATGTAATTGGCTCCAGTGTGCCAGCTCAGCTCAGCACATCCTCTCATGTAACAAGCTCTGGTATCAGCCTGTCTTGCACTTTAGTGTTTTACAACCAAATAGTAGTTTTCTGTGTATCCCTCTCTTGGCTAATGTACAAGTAGTCATTAAGCCTGCAGTTTAGACTCCAAAATAAATATTAAACCTTACAGGGGAGTCCATGGGAAATGCAAAGAAGCAGAGTCTCTTTCAAGCTTTGATCGGTTTCTGGTTAAGTAAAAAAGGCACATTTACATTTTCAAAGCCACTTTTTTGTGTCTAATTTGTTATTTATGCACTGATCAAATCAGACAGTTTGATTAGGAAGAGCTTGTCTGTATTCTATAAACTTATTCCAACTTTGGCATCCAAGCGATTTCCCTTGGGGCTGCATTTAGCTGATGCACAAACTACAGTATATGTAGATTTCCATTCCACAGTGGACAGATCTTTAATTAGTGAGCAACACTTTGCTGGAACACTCACAGTTCCCCATTCACGTTGGTTGGAAATGCCCCGTGGAAGGAACCGAAGACATACAGTAGCTCAAATATTATTAGTGTGGATAAATAGCAGCTGAACGAACAAAACAGTTTAGAGTTATGAGAGTGCAGTGCTGTAGAAAGGAAACCTCAGTTATGTTGAGTTCACTTTGTGCGCTTTGAGAGGCTTGTAAGAAACGTTCTAGTGTAAAAACAAGGCCCCTTTCAAGTTAGACAAGGACTCAGATTAGAGAAGGCCACTGAACATCTGAAGAAGTGCCACATCTAAAGCACATGGTTTATTTAACAGCAAAAAGCACAGTACACTTTTTGAAACATGACAGTAGTTAGTCTGAAATACAGTCATCCATATCTGAGATAGATAAAACCTTGAACACAGTGGCCCTCTGTATAATCTGACGGTAAGTTACTGTAAGGCCTGTACTGTTTATAGACCTTGTGTTAATAACAGTTAACAGACTGAACACCTTGTTTCTCTGCACAGCTTTCTGATCATTTAGCAGCAGAAGTAAACATCGACACCAGTCTGTCTGGACTAAATAATGATGATCTCACATACATATCAAATAAATGCAACACAAGTACTTTGTCCATTACACTGGTGCTGCTGATTTAGGAATATCTGACTGAGCGTGGACATTGTGAAACCACATAGCATAGGTATACTGTTAAAATACAGCTATCATAATTTTTTACATTTCATGACTTGGCTCGTGATATGCTGTTAAATATTTGTTTGCAAATCCCTTGCCATCAATGACTGTCTGAAATCCATGATCCATAGACATCAACAGATACTTGGCATGTTCCCTGGCCGTGGTCTGCCAGGCCTGTACTGCAGCCATGCTCATTTCTTGCTTGTTTTGGGGGCTTTTTGCCTTCAGTCTGGTCTTCAGCAAGTGAAACACATGCTCAGTTGGACTGGGGTCAGCTGACTGACTTGGCCAGTCAGGAACATTGCACAGACTATCGAATACTGAATGTCAGCACTTTAAACCCACAGTTTTGTGCTGGAGAGACTGTTCCAAGAGCACTGTGTGTCTAGACCACAGATTTAAAATTATAAACAAAATATAGAAAGTGAATCACTGCAAACAATAACACAGTTTTTTTTAATTCATGTGTTTATTGTATATTATTGTGTGTGATGCCACTACTGCAAAAACAACACCTGAATATACGGTGAGCTCCTTTCCCCTTCAGAATGTTTATATATGCATTAGTAATCTAATCATTCTCCAGTTTTGGTTGTAACCTGATTTAAAAAGCATCCATGTAAGGTTAAGGGATTAGGAGAAACTCAGTTAACACCTTGTTAGTCCTGCAGGGTTTACATAGGTTGCTTTATTGCTTGAGGGGCTGTTAGCTGACAAATACAAGACTGGCATTTCAAAGTAAAATGCAGTTATGTTGCAGTTGTGTCACCTTTTATTGTGCACAGCGCACTGAACTGAGACGTATTTTGCATAATTCAGCGGTCCGTGGCAGAGAGTTGTAGAGGAAAAAAAGAGTACTTTGCACGAAAACATGTTGTGCAAAGACCAGAGTAAGTTTAAGGTTAGGAAATGATTAAAACCACCTGGGAGATCTTATTACATTCGTCAAGATCCTCTTTGTTGTGCTCATCCCAAATATTTTAGCCTGCTGGCAGATTGAGTAGACATATCCTCCTACAGTAGATTTCTATCTCAGCTCCCTCGGTGAGAAAATCCTCAACGTACTTGAGACTGGTGCTGATGGTGTCATAGGAGGGTGTGCCAGAGGGTAGCATTAAATCCTGAATAATCTGTGTGCAGACAGACTTGTATTTGCTGTTACGGCTGTCTGTCAGTCTGCAACGAGCAAATTTTCATGTTGTAGGATAGGAGATGGCCAAGTCTTCGTACTGACCCATGAAGCGTCTAAATGTGGATCCGCTGTCACTTTTTATTTGTTTCTTGATTAAATTTTAAGTTGGTGCTGCATAATAAATAGCCCACGCATGACAACAACTACCGTTTTCTCTTTGGTACCTCGCTGATCATTCAGTCGCAGCGTTTTCCAGTTTTGTCAGTGAAAGCGCTGTGGCGGTACCAAGGAGCAGATGCTGGATGTGATTCTTAATTGGGCGAAGCAAATAATTACAGATACCTGAGCAGCTCATATAAAACTACATGTAGCATTATAGGTACAGACGGATATAACAGACACTACAGATCTACTCTTACATTCCTGTGGGAGCAGTGACGTTCCACCTTACTCATTACACTCAGGGGCTTCGAGCCAGCTTCATCTCTGTGGATCAGCTGTGTTGAATTTTCCATATGGAGGTGTTTGGGGGCTGTAGCACTGTACTCTTTGTGTGATATACAGTAAGCAAGCTGCAGAAAGTCTTTGTATACCCTCATAATGAAGTGCACTACAGGATTATTTGTATTGGCTTATTGGTATTTTGCTTTGGTTGAACTTTTTCTCTCTTTTTTTACAGTCAACCACTGATATCATCTACCCCAGGGAGCCATAGTCAGCACTCACATTCAGGCTTTTTTCTGTCTCTCCCTTTACTTGCCCATTTTCCACCTAACCCACAGTTATATAAATGTAAAAAAAAAGCACAGTCTGTGCTATTTGTTTTGTTGTTGAATTATATTTCCAAGCTATATTGCATTACAGGTAAATGCAGTGTTCTGCATTACCTTTAGTGAATTTATTTACATTCAATTTACACACATTAAAGCTGAATAATAGATTTTTACATGCTGGAACATTACCTGGATTAACTAACTCAACATCCAAGATTTGCTCTTTAAATTCATCAGAAGTGTGGTAGTGGAAGGCGAAAAAAAAAAGATTAGAAGCTTTCAGTCTGTGAGAATAGGGGACAGGAAGAGTACAAACTTTACTGGCAGCTACAGAGACAAGGAAACCTCATATTGTTGACTTTCTTGATGCATAAATATGCCCCCATTGACACAGTCTGACACCTTTTTTTCCTTATAGAATTTTTAGATTTTGTTATTGTTCACTGGTGCTGTAGCATTCTCTCCAACTTTAACTTCCCCTGCCATCTCACTACGATTGACAATCACTGCTTTCTGTGTTTAAACTAATTGTGAATCACATTATCCTCGCTTAGAATGTCAGGTTGCTAAAACTATTGACACAGAAGTCTTTATCTCATGTTCTGATTAAAGAAACACACCAATGTGATAATAGAACTCTTCATGGCATTGTAAATTTAACATGCGTTATTTTTCTCTCCTTAAATAAATATAATTTGTTCACACTTAAGCCATATTTAATGCATATTTGACCAAGAAGAAAGCAATGTACTGAAATGAACATTTGAATGCATTCATGTAAAAGCGGGTCTTTAAACATTACTGTTTTATAATTCTTGTGAACTGAATGTGAAATGTAAATTATAGATTGAAATACGTTCATTCTGATTTAAGCATCGGGGCCTAGTAATTGTAATTATTTCTCTGAATAATATACCACGTTCTTTTGTGCGGCACACAGATTCCCATACTAAATCTCCATACACTATAAAATCACTCAAGGGTGTTTATTGTGTCTAAATAATGAATAGACACAGCCTTTACAAGTTGACAGTGAAAAATGTCTGGTGAACTCCCCTGATAGAATGCATTTCACAGTAAAATAATTTAGCCGACCACAAAGTAAAATGTATGCAATACCCTGTTCTTAAATTAATTTCCTAATTCAGCTGGGGATAGTTATTTTACAGTCAGCGTTTTGCTGCAGAGAGACTGATAGACTGATAAAGAGGGAGACGAGCGAGTCAATAAGGTATGAAAGCCTGTGCTAAATATTCTTTTTTGTCTCGCTCTTGTTGCAGATGAACATGGACATTTGAAAATATACCTGCCCAAGAAGCTGCTTGAATGTCTACCAAAATGCACCTCGCTGCCAAAGGAGAGACACCGGTGGAACACTAATGAGGTAAGGACACCGCTCCTTATCGTGCCTCTTTCTCCTAAATCCATCTTTTTACACAGATACCCGTCCAAAAGACACGCTGTTCTCTCAGGCCCTTCTCAGACAGATTCATAAGTCATGTGCACTCTCTTCAAAACAACATCACAGCTATCTGTGAGGTTCCCCTTTCTCCCGAAATATCCTCACAGAACAAAAAAGCTTTCTCCTGACCGCTCGCAGACGCCACATGTTTGAATACGTCACATGATAGCAGCGAGTCTCTACCATAGTTAATGCATTTAAATATATTAGGTTTAGTTTATGCTCTTCCCTGTTCAGATTACGTCTATGGCTCAATTCATCATGACTGTTTCAAATGAATGAAAGGTTTTATGGGATTTATTATTTTTTATATTTCTCATTAGATATATTATTTATTACATTTAAAGTGCACCGTCAGACGTATCTCTGAGCATATCTACCTTTGCAATCATGTTAAGTGAAATGATTTTGAAATTGATTGTCTTGTATAAACCCACTGCTTCCTCTGATGCTTTCTTTTAGCTGCATTACAGAGTCTTTCCCCAACATGGATAATTCATTGCTATCTGTGCTCTGCATGGATAAGCTGACATCTAATTGTCATACAGTATGTTCTGTGGTGGAAAACGGAATATTCACACCCTCCGTCAACATGTTGAGACAATTGCTAAATGTCTTGTTTTTGTGTGTGTTTTCTATACATTTGGCAATTCTCATTCTGCAAGGAAGCTCTGTTTGGCATAAATCGAAGGCTAATGTCAATTGCACATTGAATCTTATTCACTCCTGCTGAATTTAGCAAGCATTATGAAGGGCTCCCGGTGTAAACATAAATAGTGTTTAGCACAGGCATTGTGAAGGCTCAAGGTGTCTCGCATTTCATATTTGCATGACGTTAGGGAAAGACAACGAACCGCTTCTTTTCTTTCTTTTTTTACATCAAAATGTTATACTTGTGTAAGATGTCACAGATGGCCTTTGTGTTCCTGGCATTTACAGTGATTTTTTATTCTATTTTCTTTTTTTTTATAGCTCTGAATCATTTATTTATGGAGCTACACATATTCAAAATTATGTTTTATATAGAAATCTCTTGGAAAGTTTCTCATTATCTCCTGCTGTCTCAGTCTTAATGTGTGCCTCCCACATGCCTGTAGTAGATCAAGATGTAGACGCTGCTGATATTTTGTTTAACTTTTTAAATTCAGACTAACTTTGACACATTTTGGAGTTCATCATGGAAATACAAGAGAAAATACGTTACATTTTCGGAAAGGACCGACATAGTAATTGATTTGCTCTCGGATTATTTTAAAGCACAGACCAAAGCATTTACGTCTTGAATATGTTACGCTGTATTTCCCTAACAGGGACTTGTGTTGCTTCATTTGCCTCAGAACTCATTTGTCAGCCTGCTCTCTTTCTCAGGGGGATAGGTTGATGAATTTATCATTTTACACTATTGATAGATGAAAAACCGGTTCTTCTTTTCAGAGAAGAACTGGTAGTAATTAGACCTAAATACACTCCATGACAAATCTTAAAACCAATATGCAAAAATCAACCATCCATGCTTTTGATTAACAAATTGTGACCATATAAATATAGTCATCTGCAGTGATGAAAGTTAATTGACTGAAAAACAACCAGATGATAAGGCACCAGACAGCCTCGTTTCTAAGAAACAGGATATTCAAAAAGACAATCTGTCAGTGACATACAGTTAAATATTAATTTAACGCAGGGATTTTGTGAAGTCAGTATATTTTAGAGAATAATTGAGGGAATTAACGTATCTGTGGTAAAGACTTGTAGTAGTCAAAATTACACTGCGAGTTAATACAGTAAAAGAAATGCATATACTGTAGAGCACTTGCACTCTTCATTTAAGTCTCTATCTGTCATATCTGCACTCACAAGCTGTGCTCTATATGGAGAAAAATGTATAACGCTTGTGTGTTTCTAATTGGCTGATGTTGTAACTTGTTTGCCCTGTTTGACCTGCATTGTGCTGCAAGCAGTCTAAATTAATTAACATGGCTTTGAAATTGATCTCAAAATGTAAGTCTAAGCATTTGCTCGGGAATGCTGTCGGCCACAGTTGTTAGCATGTCTTATCATTTATTACCAAATTAAATCATGACAGACATATTTCAGGGGAAAAAAAGGACCATGTTGTGTTACGGAGCTGCAGATTTTTCTGTGGATGTTTGGCAGGCTGATGGGAAATTGGAAAAAAAAAAAAGAATTAGTAAAAAAGACGGTTGTCTTGGCGTTGTGGTATGCATGCCAATAGTGTTTTCCAGGGCTGAAGAGAGCGAGGCAACCTTTCCTAAAATCAAGGACGTTTCTTTTTTGTGCAGACCATGCAAATCAGAGTGTTTGTGCCTCATTGGTGGCAGACAGGCAGGAAGGGAGGGATCAGAGAGGCTCTTGTCGGTGCCATTGTGTGACTCTCAGTGAAAGTGACACCTCATCAATTCTGTGCATATTTCTGGCACTGGCTCGGCATGCTTAATGCACTAATTTCCCACTTTTTATGTTTAAGGAATCTGAATAGTCTACTCGGTTGGCTGCTAATGTTCATTTGAGCAACTGTTACGTAACATATACTATTGTTATTTTTATTCCATAGCCCTTTTTAAGCCACACAGCTTGACTACCTCGTGTGTGACGCTATTTACTGATGTGGTGGGCTTTCAGGTAGTACAACATTTCAGCAGGAGTATTAGAAGTCCACAGGTTCATATAACTGTGTAATGTATTTAGAGAATAATAATAATAATAATCTAACCTTTATTGATCCCCTTGGGGAAATTCCTTCTCTGCATTTGACCCAATCTATTCAAAGTTAACCTTAACTATACATACTAGGAGCAGTGGGCTGCCGTGGTGCAGCGCCCAGGGAGCTGTCAGGGGTTAAGGGCCTTTGCTCAAGGGCCAACAGTGGTCGCAGTGGGGGTTCGATCCTGTGACCTTCTGATCAGTAGCCCAGGGGCTTAACCTGTTGCGCCACCA
The DNA here is from genome assembly GCA_900302755.1 of Chromis chromis. Taxonomy (NCBI): domain Eukaryota; kingdom Metazoa; phylum Chordata; class Actinopteri; family Pomacentridae; genus Chromis; species Chromis chromis. The sequence goes on along the minus strand of OMNN01001099.1, from coordinate 30,513 downwards.
CTGCCCCAGTAAGCAGTACATTGATTAATTGTCAGAAATTAGTTCATTATTGATTAATTGTGTCATCATTAAGCAAAAATTCCTGTGGTTCCAGATTTTCAGATATGAATTGTTTTATGTAATAATAATGTTTTTGGCTCATGTACTGTTGTGGATGGGCACATTGGGCTCTCCTCTTTTTTATGTTTTGTAGACTAAACAATTAATAAAGAAAATAATGGGAAGATTATAGCAATTTGTACTTTTGTGCTGCATTGTGTAACACAATAATAATAATCCAATATAATGATGTTGTCTGGAAACTGAACATTTTTTTATTTATTTATTTTACACATTATTGACAGATCTTCTCTTCTGCTTTCCACTTTTCTCTGCACTTGTATGTACATTATTTGCTCCTGTTTCCGTTTCATTTATGAACTTGTGGAAGCAACTGAGGACACAACTTGCTGCTTGGAAACTTTAAAACTGGAAGGCGAGTGAGTGGGGGCTGTGGTGCTGCTGGTGAGGTGAAGTGAAGCTAATGCAGAACTATTCATTTCTATCATTCTCATGATTCCCCTGTGTAGTTTCATGAGAAGAAGGTGTGCAGGAATACATTTCAAGCATTTACTGGAAAATTAGATAAACCAATCGAATCAAAATTCAAGGGAGAGGATGGGAGTTTAGAAGGTTGAATGGTACTCTCGTCAGTGAATCACGAGTAGCGTGCAAGGTACGGATATGCTACCAGCCTTCAAATTATCAATGGGAGAAAAGTACCTGGCAGCACTTGAAAAAAAACAAGGTTTTGTTGAAAGAAATACAAAAGGAGGTCATGATTGAAATGAAAATTTTCTGTTGCATTAATCAGTGACATTTCTGTGATTTCTCACCTGTCAAAATAAGACAAGATGATAGCGCACTTTATAGTGAGCAAGTTGCAGAAGGAAATAGAAATACTTCCCAGGATTCTATATTTACCTTGTTTGTGTAACTGCTCTTTCAGCCATTGATGTCACCGTGCCTCTCATGTGAGACACATAGGAACAAATCTTCACAGAATTCCTCTCAGGTCTGCAGCCAACTGCTATTGTCTGCTTGGTGCTCTGGCACGATGACCTCTATTTTGCTAGACATTTCGGTTGAGATTAGAATCTTTTTAAAGAAGGACATCTCACACAGGAAGGGCTTTAGGCTTATATCCCTTTCAAGATCAAACAGAGTCAGCCTGATGTTTGGTTATGCTGGCATGAAGGTTGCAGGACTTGAGTTGTGCTGGAGAATTGCAATTTTACCAGGGCTATTTTCAAGATGGACTTTGTGCTCTTTGGTTCACTTTAGAGTTCGGATTCAGCTTGTGTATTATTATAGGATTCAAAGCAACTGTGTCGTCTGTTGGAAAACCACCCGTCAAAGAAAGGGGCTGATTTTATTTAGGCTTGACTTTTCTGCTGTGTAGTCCGACTTTATCCTTTAACTATGTACTTCTGGAGCAGCTCTTATAGGCCCAGAGTCTGAATGACAGCATTTATGACTTGTTATTTGAGTTCTGAGGACCAGAGTAATATTTTCTACGCCACAACATGCTGGATTAGACCCATCAGTGTTAGCCTCCTCGTAGACATAAACCTCGCTGACTTTTACCACGTGGTTCAAGTGTGTCATTATAAAGCATTGACAAATAGAGAAAATTTGCCAATTGCGTTGAAGTGACTATATTCCTAGTCACTCAGTGTTAAAAAGCAGAGGCAGAGGAGTACAGCATGAAGCCTTGGTTGAGAGAGGACATTGGGCCTAAGCTGGTGTGACACCCTCAGCCTTTAATGAACGGCACAACGCTCTGAGTACTGTGAGCTCCCACTCAGCTTAGAGGGGACTGCTTCTGAACTGGTGCTGAACCAAAACAGACAAGAGAGCATCAGCTCAGGCCTCCACCGGCCTGCTACACATTTAATGCCCCTGTCGTCAGGAATAATCCTCTTCTGCCTCACGCCGTTGCCAGCAGCAGCACAGCATGGTGCCTACATGCAATATGCCACCGCTCAGGACAGAGCAGGAGAACCAGTAGAAACACTTAGTGGACTCACCGGGCAGCGGGTGTAACAGGCAGGGAAGCAGTGATCAAAAACCACAACAAATGAAATTAACGCTGATATCGGACGGACTGTCAGTAACACCATAAGATAGGTGCTATAATCACAAGCACAATTGGATGCAGTGCGGTGTAATCATTCACTCCTTATCTCTGACTAAAACATAATTTGTGTTAACCCCCTCCGTGCCACTGTGGTATCTGGGATCCTGCTGTTATGATTTTACACTTGCTTGAATACAATTAGAGAGGGGAAATGAATATTTTTTTATTAATTCAGCTGGTCTTTGAGAACGGTAATGATTCTTTTTTCCAGTGTTTTTTTTTTTTTAAACTAAAATATTGTAATTTAAAATATGAAAGGATAACACAACAATGGCTCTACATCTCACATATGTATTATGGATATCTTTCCCAGTGAAAGGGTCATTCTTAGCTATTGAAAAACCTCCTTAATTTCAGTTCACCGTGCTATCTGTAGTCTGTTGGAAAATAATTTCACAATCACCAAATCTTCTGCTTTTCTTAGTCCCCAGCATACCCTAAAGCTAAATTAGTGTTTAGGGTGTGTGGGCGGTGGGTCAGTTTCATGGCCAAAACAAAACTTTAGTTTTGGCTGAATTTACTGCAGTATGGGGAGGCTGGCCATCCAAACTTGTTGGAATTGTTGTGCATGTTTATTGTTCAACCGTATTACACTGTCACATGTGCCTTTGTGTTTTTATTGATCTCAATACTTTGGGCTACTATCCTCTCTGACTGTGTCGTGCTACAACTGCAGCATGGTTTCCTCCAGGAAATTGGTTAGTGGACTTGCTAGGCGCTGCCCCCATCAAATCACACCTATTGACGAGTCCAAGTACAGCTGGTCAATACAAACTTTAAGCAGCAAAATGCTGTGCTCTGATATTTCATTGGAAAACAAACACATAATGCTGAGCTAAATCAAAAAGCTCTTGAAGTTACTCGTTTTGTTATTAATGTAGTGACTAGATGATAGTTTAAGCAGGAGCCTCTCTTAGTGAATATGTGATGTTTGATCAGCTTCGATGAAGTTTAACAAGCGTAAATATATTTTACAAACATAGAACAATTTCCTCTGACATTAGTGGAGGTGCTCTTTATTTCAAGCAGAGTGGGGTGCCTCCACTTCAAACACTGTGGGAAACCCTGCGCACCCACCTCCATTTTGTAATTTAAATAGACAGACCTCAAGTTATAGTGAGTGTGCCTGCATTTATTCATAGCACTGTGTTTACCACCAGCTCAACCTTTACAAACAAAACAAATTTGACTTTGCATGGAGCGTACTGCAGACCTAAGACTTTGGCTTGAAACTTCAAGTGCAAAAGCTGTAGCATCCCCTTTAGGATATCCTGACCTCATTAAAACACTGGGTGGATAAAAGCTTTCTCCTATGGATTAGAATGGCTTGTAGAGAGATCTGACTACCCTGGTCAAATTACCAGGTATTGTGAGTTCTGATACATTTCTGTCATTACATCGAACTGTCAGTGTTGTTTTATGGACATTCACCTAATCGAACACAAGGTCATGCTTGATTAAATGTTTATCTTCATTTGAGCTCCTTGCCATGCGAGGCTTTCTCTGATGAGAGTAATTAAAATGGCTCCCACCAAATGCAAATGTTTACAGAAATGTTCATTAGCTTCTCTTGGGCAATCAGAGGAAATTAAAGGTCATGTTTGTCCATCTATCTGTTTGTTTGTTTGTTTGTTTGTTGTTGCTTTCCTTTAAAAAAAATATTTCCCTGGTTAGATGTAATGTTTCTTCCGTGACAGGTACTGATTACATATTAGAGTGGGTGCAGGTGAGAATCTGTGACAATCTCTTTAAACCGAGGTTCAGGTTTTATTTATATCAGCTCTTCATTGAACTACTCAGTTGAGGTTTAGATGGCAAAATGCCTGCACAATTTATTCTGGCTGCTCAGGGAGCACAGTTATTCAGACACAGTGTTGCAGTATGTCAACTCTTCACTATTTCTTTTCAAAGCGTTTTTAATAGAAACACCCGGGCTAATTTATGTCTCTGTGTTGAGTTTGCGTGGAACGATCGTATACTTTCATCTGCTGTAGTTTCCACTCAATTACAGTTTACTAAATAATATATTTTCTTGGTGCTTTTTCATCACATTTGGCTGATGAAAAGTAGAAGACAGGAATATAAGGAATTGGTAGAGTTTCTTTGGATGGCTGACTTCATAGTAACTTCCTGTGAGCTTGATAGCTTTACTGATTGCTAGTGTTGTTGCGTACTGTGAGGTGTCAATTGCGAGGCTACGGTGTAGTGAGGCAGTTGTAATAGGAACCCACCAGTCAGGTCATTCAGGGGGTCCTGCATGCTACAGGAACCCTTTGCTTTTTTCCTCTGGATGTGCACATCAAGGCAGGGGTCCTCAGTATCCTCTGAAGACAGGGGTATCCACTCAAAATTGCATGACCTCTATTGTAGCAGATACAGGTCACTCCACCTCCTGTGGGAAGCCTCTAAATTGAACCCAGCTTGTGTCTTCGATTTCTTTCTATCTCTCTCTTCCTCTGGTTTCCCTCCTTTTCTCTTATCTTCTGTCTCTTTCCCTTTTCCCTCATGTGTTCACTGAGCTGCAAAGCTATTCAGGTATAGTCAGAAAGATTTCTACCTTTCTCTCCGAATTGCTAGGTCAGGGTTTTTTGTGCAGAACCATTTTGTAATGGAGTTTAACTTTATTTACTAGATAAAGGAAAATGAGTTCTGCATTTGATGTGCACATCTACGCTTCAATAAACTGTTATATTGTCCCATAGACAGGCGATGTTCACATGAGTGAATGCCCACCAGCCATGAGGATTGAATGGCAGGAGTGTTATCATATTCACCACCATGATCCTCTCTTCAATCTAAGAATCTAATCTTTGAACTTTTGTGTTTATTTAACTGGATCTTTGTATACAATAATAGTTTTTCCACTGGCAGATTATTCAACATGTCAAAGCTCATCAATGGATGGAGAGATTGGCCATAACAGTATTCTTCCACTTATACTAATTAAGGTGGATGACTGGGCTGGAGATTCATTATAATTTATGAACAAAAACTTTCTTGAAATAGAAAAGTATCCTCTCTCCTATTTAGGGTTTAAAAGCTCTAACCATTTAGAGGAACTGTGTTTGTTCTTTTTAAAAAATCCTGACATTTCTCAAATAATATCATATTCAGAAAAACATCTATATTGCATGAAAACAATCTAATTTCCCAGATTTTTTATATCTCCAGCAGCAATTAACTGATATGAAATTAACAACAAGCAGCCTCTAACCATTTAAATAGAGGGGAAATTACCGCAAATTGGCCAAAATTGAAACAAAAAGAAAACCAAACTGGAGCTTGAAGGAAAATCAGCTCCTCACAGAGGATGTACATCAGAGAAAACATACGATAAAAGGGACATTTAGTAACACATTGACAAGAGTAGACAAATAAGATGCATGGAGAGAGACTGCAAACAAAATTAATGCCAGCTTTACTCTTGCCATGTGTACCCTGTGGAACACAAAAAAGTGGTTTAACATCCTGTCAGAAGTGTATCAGGAGATTGCTGCGTACCAGAAGGCAGCTGCTGCAACTGGTAAGCTATAAAATTACTCTATTCTGAATTATGCATATTGCCTCAGATAAAGTATTGTTCGTGACCAGTGCTATATTGTTCAGTGAGTGTACTTAATGCGTTGGGACCGCCGCCTGAACAATGAAATTTTACAGGCTGACATCATAGTCTTAGAAAACAATCACTTTTTAAAGAGAGAAAAGACACAGTTGGATTTTTTTTCTGTATCTAAGGTTAAGTAGTCTTTGTAGAGAATAAAGTTTTCTACCTGACTCCAGAACATAAGGCAGCAACAATATGAACAATTGAACATGCACCATACCATAGGCAGACAATACAAAGAAATATACAATGGAGCATCTGTACTTGCGCTGTATCCCCTGACTGGCTGACTAAATGCTTATCCATGTGAATTCATCCCCTCATAACACCTAATGAGAGACATATGTTTCCACATTCATTTTGAAATAATAGATGACTTTGACTCCTCTCCAGTCTCTTTTCTAATGGTAATTTTTTTTCTGCACTTACCACCTTATCAGTGAAACATCTCTTCACACTTAGTGCAGCCAGTGCAGAAAAAAAGGGCTGCTGTGCTCCAAAAGAGGCTCTCACTGTGATTAAAGTGGCACCTATAATTCTAGCATGTGTTTGTAAACATTGACATCACACATTTATGTCTGCAGAGATGTGTAAAAACTCACCCCTCACGCAGACACACACGCTTTGTGTTTCCCATTTCCATCACTACTGTAGATCTACTCCAATAGCGCTTCACACACAGAAAGGACAAGTAATAATTATCAATCAAAGGTTTGCTCTGCTAAAATGACGCCACACCTAAGATGCATTTTGTTTTGACATTACAAAACACGTAAACATCTTTAAACATTCTAAAACTGTAAAGCCATTTTTGTGGTTCCACAGACCTCAATGTTGTTAAAATAATAAATCCAACTTAATTAGTTTCTTTCCCTACAAACACCTTTTTTTTTAAAACTGTGACCTTATTAAACCCAAATTATAGACAAATATTAAAGTGGTTACCATTCCCTTTGCCACAATTGGGCTTGAGCATTTGATGAAAGTGAAATAATACAGACCTGGCCATGAAGCAGTGTTATTACACCACATTTTTTTATGTTTAGTTTCATGTAGTATTTTGTGTTGTCAAAGTTCACTTGTTTACAAATTCACTTACAACGAGTGGCATGTTATCTTAAAGCTGGAGTGTGGGACTTTCACATAGAAAGGACGTTCGGTTACATTCAAAACCTTACCAAACAACTTCATACAATGCTGATGAAGTCTACCAGCACCAGGCAAATCGCTCAGTATTTTGCAGAATATTGGAGTTTTAAATCTGGTGTAATAATAATAATAATCTAATCTCCATCCTATTCAAAGTTAACTTTAACTATACATACGAGGAGCAGTGGGCTGTTGCGGTGCAGCACCCAGGGGGCCTTGCTCAAGGTGGTGGTGACTGGGACAAGCGGTCGCTCTCACTTTCCCACCTCAACCTCTTGCCAGTCCGGGGGCTTGAACCGGCGACCCACCGGTTACAAGTTCGCTTCACAAACCGCTAGACCATCACTGCCCCTGCCAAGGCCATGGTGTGTTATAGTGACGATAAATTTTACGCGAACCAGCTATGATTGGTTCGACAGAACCGAATAAGGGAGTGACCGTAGACGGAGCAGGTAACTGGAAGTAAAGTGGAAAAACCAAGATAAAAGTACGCGTCACCATCGTCTGTGTAATTACTCTCACCGCCAAAAGGGGAAGACAAATATGTAGTGCAGGTTTAAATTCTATCCTCCTCAAACAGAAGTAATTCTGCCGTAGATTTCTGGAACATGTGACCAATTCAAAAATCATTGCAAAAATATGTCAAATTTTTTTTTTAAACAGAGGTTGAAATATCAAGGATGGAAACAACTTCAAGTGAGTTTTTTTTTTAAAAGGCCCAAAGTCCATAAATATCAAGGTTAATATTTGTATTCATCTACTTTCTCCATTATATCTCCCTCAGCAAACTAAAAGGAAACCATCCACTTACAGAATTCAATATTACTCAGTACTAAATAATTTTCAATAAATACAGTATTGATGTTGATCTTCCAACCACCTTTCTAAGTCGGTATTCACTGTCAAAATGTCTTAAAAAATTTAATCCACACATTCACAGCCAAGTTCTTTTTATCATGTAAATGTGTTTCCAAGCTTAACTTATATAAATGCTGTATTTATTTAAAGGTTGTGATTAGAGAATGTCCCTAATATTTATAATTTACTGACTGAACTGGACATACATTTTAAGCACACCATACTAGATCGCTCCAATGGAGTACATCCATCTAGACAAACACTAACTCCTTGTGGATCTCTCCAATGAAATTGGGCTGAGTTCATATTTTGAGGCTTGCCCTTTCAGTTATATTTTTGTTGTCCATTTTTAGATGTTCTAAGTTGTTTCGTAACGCTTCATGTACCTTAGTATTTGTTCGGCTCTACTGCTTGTCCCATTTTGTATTTCGCCAAGGTTAAACAAGAGCGCTGGACGGCAGAAGCACACCATGTATCTTTTTATTTTTGTTGAGAGAGTGAAAGCAGGGAGAGAGGCTACTTCAACTATTCCTCAGAGGAAAGAGGATCTTTTTTTGGAGTATCAAAGGAGCACATCATTTCCACACTACAAAATATAACATGTTCGGATGGAGCTGAGGTCGGAAGATACTTCATCTGGTACCGGATGGAGGAGGCTGGCCTGCCTCAGAGTGGATGTTTCACAGACGTTCTCCAGGAAATCCCTTTGACTGTTCTTTGGACTCAGTAGGAGGCCTGGTGTTGGGGTAATCAGTAGAAGGCCACATGGGTTCTTCTGATTCATGGCATCCTTCCTGCTTACCCTACTCACTTTCTTTGGTCCATCTCTTGCTATCTCCGTCTCTCTCTTGCTGACTCTCTTGTTGTGTGTTGGTCTTTGATCTCTAAAGGTCCTTGAGAATGAGGAGCCAGCAACAACAGCAGGCTGGGATTCTCTGTGGGCCTGTTTGGATCCCAGCCCATCATGCCCTTTTCTATCTGATGGACAGCTCCAGGCATGGCTGTGCCTCTGTAGCCCTGCTACATTAGGCCTTCATCTGATTAAACCCTCTCTCATTGTCAAAGGCGGAGAACTAGAACTAGGGCTATCATTGACCTTGTTTGTAAGCAGCAGGGACAAGTTTAAAATGCAAGCAACTTCTTGCATTTATCCATCATTTAATTTTTTTGTTGCTCAACCAAAGAGGCTGTTAAGCTGATGTTTGCAGTTCTTTCCAGTTTCGGGGAAACCTGTGTTACACACTGTCCATCTTAAACTTTTATTTTTAGCTCTCCTACTGCATGTGTTAGGCATTTATAAAAATTGCAGACAAGGAACCTGAGCATTTTGACAGGCTGACATGACTTTGGATGCACAGCTGACTGAGCTGTCATTTGCTCTCGTCTAAAACCTGGCTATTCCACCTGAAAGCAGCAGTGACTAACTAACAAGGTGTTTGCATCAAATCAGATTTGATTCCTGTCTCAAATCTGAGAGTCAAGTTTAGTGAAGATCAAATATGTTGAATTTTTAAAGTAAACCAAATAGAATCATTTTAAAGCACCATTCGCTTATTATAGATTGACATAACAAACCAGAAGACTTAAATAATATAACTGTATATGCATAGCATGCATGTCTACACCTACAGTCCTGCAAGTGCAATATTCTTTTTTTAATCTTGGGAATATAAGGGCTTGCCCTATTTTCAATGCTATAGTTGAAATTTATCTTACTTTGTAGTATTACTCCTGCATAGGTCGCCCTGACCTTTTGGATTATCTATTTGTACTTCAGTGACTCACAGTATCAAAGGTTATTCCCCATAAGTTCATTGTTTTCTCTTATCAAAGCTGCCCATTGAGGGAGCTTGTAGGATCCTGGTCCAGCAGGATTCAGTCGTCCTTTTGGTTGGAAGTCCTTGAGCCCTTTGTTCATCTGGGCAGTATGTGAAGTCCCTTTTCTCTTCGAGATGTTTACACATCAATAAAACTGTCTGAATTTGAGAAATAAAGCTGACAAGGACATAATGATCCATCCCACAGGTCCCAGGTCCAGGACTGAACAAGTTCTTAAAAACCTTTTTAAAGTTTCAGAATAAGGAAGCTCTCAGTGGGTTTGTCTTCTAACGCTCGTGATAGATCATTTATTCTGTTATTTTCCAATGATCCTCTCTTTTTGAAGTCATACACGGGGCAGGAATGACAGAATCCACTTGGTGCTCTTCACCCGAATGTCTCAAACTTGGCTTCCCTGCAGCAATCTCTCGAATTATGCCCAAAAATGTATTTTCTGAATAAGTGCATATCCAATCACAGCTGAGGACAAAGCAGTTTTGCAGTGAAGAATGAATTATACTAAACTTTGAAGGAAGTGGACACTGAAATGATGAGTGACAGCAGGGAGAGGTGTTTATTTTAGTACTCAGCTCTCCCCTTTGATTATATTCTGTACTAGTGCATTTTTCTATCTTCTGTGAGTGATCTGTGCAGCTTATTTGAAAAATATGTCTGCCAGGCAAAGTTTATGGAGTTGCTGCATAGGAAATGATTGCAGTCACAGGTTCTACATAGTACAAATTGCAGTATACGGTCTCTGCTGCTACGCTCACTACAAAGATCAGAAGAGAAACCATATTAAAAAGAGGACATAAACCGTCTGAGTGATGTAAAACAGTTTTCAATAAAAAAAATAATACATTGATGTGATTTTTACATTAAATATTTCCAGTGTACTTCAAGATATGCAGCTTGTTTAATCCCTTATGTGTCAGAGCTTGTAAAGCACTGAACCTGAAACTTATTTGAATGAATGTACAGTCCAGATAGCTAATGTGTCTAACACAGCACTCTGTTTCTCGTGCTCTTAGCCGTGGCTTTTAGTACATTTACTGACCATTGACAGCAGTTTGAGATGTCTTATTTTATTTTTTTAAATCTTCTTTTTGCACAGTAGATTTTTCTTTGCCATAGATTAATGTCCTGCCTCCGTGTTTGGATAGGGTCTGCACATCAGAATAGCTTCTTCACACAGTGTTGTATAGTGGATTGTGGTTTGACCCCTCGACGCTGTTTGGTGTTGATTTTTGGTGAAAGACAGCAGCGCTTGCTCTCCAGCTTCAGCCTAAAAGGTTGAGGTGTCAACACTCTGTATTGCAAGAGTCCATAATAACCTGTCCTCCTCCCCTCCCCTTTCTTCCACTCCCCTAGCCTGTCCTTTAGCAGAACCTTGAAGCACCATTGAAATTCTGCACTGCCTTTTAAAATCTCTGTTGATGAAGCAACATGGACCCACAGTGGCTCTGCTGTTCTCCCACTGCAGGGTATTTTTCAAAGTCATGTTTATATACTATAAGTAGAAAGGAGTGAAAGTGCTTTGATGGTATCTAACAATGAAAATGCTTAGAAATCTCCCCTGGACTGGAGGCATGAATGCTTCAGTTGGGCTGTGTTTCCCCCATGACACGTGCACTTTCTCAATAGGGCATTCTGGCAACAGCTTTTTGCAGTGACTCTTGGGATATATTATATGTAGCCGATGATGCATGGCACACTGAAACAAAACATACTAATTGCAAATTTGAAATCGTTCAGAAGACATGTTTGAGCAGTCCTGTCTCGTATGCGGGATCTTTGTACGTAACTGAATGTAAATGCTGCAAGATTGAGGTTTGCAGGTATGGAGGATGTTGGGGCGGATAGACGGCTGCACAGCTTGTGCTCATTGTGTTTTATTTATATTTTCTGGCTTGTCTCATTTACGGTGCATCAATATTTTAGTGAGACATTTGTTCCCCACAAATGGGTCCTCTTCAAACTGGGGGAGTCTTCTCTACTAGTTGACTAAGGACTGATTGATGTTTATATTTCTTTCCTTGTGACAATTTTTCTGATGCTTTATCTCCAGTCTTAGAGAAAAAATCTTCAAATGCAAATCTGATTGTGCTTTAAGTCTGTACTTTGCTGCTTTGCCGCTATCTTCAAGAGATGACTGTGTTTTTTCAGTCAGCCACACACACATCTTCATTAAATGCGGGTTGATAAACCATTAATCCATTCAAGCACTGTTTTATTTCCATTTATTCCAGTCTGCCCACACAGTGCCGCAAATAAACAGAGAAAACCCCCTCCTGAGTATTTCTTGACCGAAAACAATCTTATCGTGTGGCTCTGATGTCTGATGATGAAGCGTGTTTCTTTGTGAACAAGACTCTGTTTCTCTCTGTGTCCAGCCACTTCGGTGACCTTTAGGAAGACCAGCTACTGTATTGAGTTTCCAAGTATTGTGTATAGTATGTGAATTGATCATGAAAGGAAGAGATATGTTCCAGTAAGGCTTTCCACAATGTGTGTACATTTGTGTGTATGTGTGTTAAGCTGTGCTTCTATTGCCATTCATGTAGTGTTGGGGTTAGGTCAATATTATATTAGCACTACCATTGCATTTTCCACAGCCCCATGAATAATGTAAACGTTCGGTATCCCTTCATACAAATACAGCCCATTATCGCTCTGTATCCTTGGTAGACATAAGACAATTCATAGTTTCTTCCCAGTGATTTGATTCGCCTTATTGCGTGGCATCACTAAATGGCGGCCTAAAGTTGTTGCCACTAGAGATAGACCCCTTTCAGTGGAGAAAATGACCTTTTTGTGACCTTGTTGGAGACAATCAATGGCCTTTATCTCCCCCAATGCATAATAAATCCTACCAAAGGGTTGGTCCACACATCCCTGTAATGTATTGAGCTGCACCACCAACATTTATCAACTGGACTTGCTAGCTAAATAATTTAGCTTTTGAGCTTAGACTGTACTTAGTCAATGGCACCCAGAACAAGTTTTGGCCGCCAAGTTAGATTGATGTTTTCAACATAAAGTAAAGAACATAGCGGAATAGAACTTTATTAACTGTGTCAAGCAGGGGACTGGGAGTGTAACTTTTCATATCTCTTTACTACTCTGAAAACACAAAAAACAGCATGCACACACAGATCCCGTTTCATTGGAAAGGTCAAAGTACAAGGTCAGCAGCTGTGCACGCTGGTGGTTCAGCTATATTTCAGACACTGCAGCTAACAAAACACCTGTGCAGCTGCTGGTTGGAAAAAATCAAACTAACTCAATCAAACCTTTCATCTTCTGGCTTCTGATTGGCCTCATCTCAAAAACCAAAAGTCCTACTCTTCGAAAGACCCATTATATACCTTTCTCTCTCTCTGCTAGAGGACAAAGAAACTCTCACATATGGCAGTATGTCTTATACTAGACTGTAAAATGATGTCTGTACTGCTCAGTTCTTAACTGTTGTATCAGGGCCTCGGGTCACAGCCTCTTGAATCAACACAACAGCTTAAACCACTGTTGTTGGCGCAGGAAAATTGCTTTTCTTTACAAGGGCAAACAGTTGATTTTTGTTCTGACTAAGGCAAGAATAACATCCACAATCTGTCTTTAGTTCTCAAATAATTTCAATAATGAAAAAACTGCCTTATATTCTCTTTTAGTATCTGACAGCTTTTTGAAAACATGAATTTGTTTTAATGGTATGAGTAATAGTTAAAACGGGCACTGCAGTCGTTCATTTGTCAAGCCTTTCTTCAGATAAATTTGTGAAATACCTTGTTGTGCCTTTAACAATGGCAAAAAGAGAGACAGTTTCTGAAACAATAGTAAATCAACCCTCAGAATTCTGAGTTTGTAAATTAAAGGACAACAGCAATTTTAAATTCATGTTTTTCATTTCCCCCTGTATTATTTTTGTGTTTTCTTTTCCCTACTCCTGACTGTTTTGTTCTTCTCAGGCTCTACTCTCTTCTTTTGGATATTTGCAGTCTGAATTAATAAGAAATTGATGTTGCCGATGACTTTTAGTAAAGCAACACCAGATTACCATACTCAGCATGAATACTAAACAAGAGGAAGGGACGTGCTGAACCTTGATCCAAAATCTCCCTTTAACCAAATCATATTCCCCAAGATGAAAGAAGGAATTGTTCTGATAGGCTGATCAAAGCGGCGTATCGCTGTACTATAAAGGAACCCCTGGAAACCTAATGGAGAATTCTGTTGGAGCATTGAGGGCACTGGGCAATACATAATGTATTTGTACATAATGTTTATGTAAACATCTGCTTGGGGGTGTTCTAACTTATTTATTTGATTTATTTCGTTCTGCCTGCTGGTGTGGCTGATGATGTGCTGATCTTAATGGCTAAATCCAGGCACGAGGAGACAAGTTTCCTGGTGTCCTTGGCTTTTTGAAGCAGTGCTTGTTAGAATAAACATACAACAAAAGGATTATTGTGACTGTACAAGCCTCTTTACTAGTAGTCTAAGGTGCTCAAATCAGCCAAGATTACTTCATGACTAAATATCCTCTTTTCAAATTAACTGCTGGATTATGGAAAACATAATTTAAACCTCGTGATAAATGTTTGGGTGTTTCATACCATGATGCCCTCACAGACATATCTGAAGTGTTGTGATTAAAACTGGAGAGAGGCCCAAACAAAATCTGCATATACATAATGCTTCATGCACTACTTCTTCAATGTTTCTCAAGATTGCATCACTATGTATAAGCCAATAACTGCAAGTATGCTGATGGAAGCTTGAGATATCAGACTGTGGCGAAAGCTAACGTCTCTATTAGATTGAGTTAAAAAAAAAAAATCTGAACAAAAGCAGTGACATTTTAAGACAGATTGTCGTGGTGGTGTTCAATAAGGCATCAAAGAAGGAATGTATATTGTCACTGCATAATGAACTGCATTGGGCTCCTTCTAGCGGCCCCCCAAACCTGTTAGCACTACATGCTATCTGCTGCCAGTGTGCTGACATGATGGCTTTTCCAGTGAGTGAGCAGGGCTGCCAATAGTGTCTGGGCTGGAATGGGCTCATGGTGTAGAAAGGATGCGAGAGTGAGGCTCTATGCTGCTCTATAAATACCCCTGTCACACTAATATCAAATCTGCCCTGCACGCGAAAGGGCTGGCGTGAGCGTTCAGGGTGTTTTTCACACACGTCTTTGGAGGTCCAGGGGGTCCGGAAAGGTCAGTGTTACGCTCAATAGCACATTCATATGAGTAGCTTTGCGCATTGATGTTTATCGTGATGGGTGTCGCAGATAAAAAGTATCATTAGATTTAATTATCCATGGGGTTATGGGATAAGGCAGTGAAACGGCCGCATCCAACCGCTGTTGCATTTATCTTACTCCACAGGGCTGTGTGGATGCTAGATAAATGACCGATTTAGATGTTAACGAAACAAACATTATTAACATATACTGCCTTCAAAATACTGCCACTGATATCTCGCTTGATGTCCAAGTTATCCACAAATTAAAACTCAATTTAAAGCCATACAACACACATTTTCTGCTTCCATGCCCTCTAGAATGACATCTTTTTCCCCTGATGCCTCTATTGACAGGACAGTGTTTGTGTGTCTTATAAAACCAGCACAAATCACAAATCAAAACGAATCTTTTTCATAATGTGACAACACACACAAAATCAACTTGGTTTGGTTTAGGGAAAGCAATCAATACTTCATTAAGGTGGGAGAATCTATCATAGTAACAGTAACAACGAGTTGGTTAAAGTCATGAATCAAGTGAAAAGAAACCAATGCTGATGTTTTGTTGTCCTATACATCAACCCCAATCTCCTCTGTGGACGTTGTGGTGATAACACACCACACTTCTCCCTCTTTTCACCTAATAGACAAGAATCATAATTCCTATTGTCACCAGAGGGATTTGTCACTTGAATGTAAACATGTTTTTTAGGGATTTGTTAAGTTGAGTGATGATGTTAGTTTTCTTGGGAACCTATATGTAACTGTCCTCAAGTCAGCC
>OMNN01001099.1:0-14860 GCA_900302755.1 Chromis chromis | reverse complement strand
TGTCCTCAAGTCAGCCCTTAATGAGTTCTGTTAGCATTGTTACATTCCTGTTTGTTTTCAAGTTGTTTTCCAAAAAATAAATGTGTCCCTTGAGGTTCCCTTGTTGGGGAACCCCTGATTTAAAAGGCAAACACGGCCGCCTGATGCCACTGCCACAGCTGCCTGTGCCGATGATGATGAAGTTTCCAGGGAACGGATGATAATCCTGACACTACATCCTCCTGACTCAGTGAGCCATGCAGTATAGATATGGATGTGTCGCTGGCAGATTGGGAGGTAGATTTCCCATCTACACCTCCTGTGGTGGCTGGTGCCTCGGGGGAGCTGCTATGTAAATAATGAATGCCTGTGGGTGTGAAACATGCACAGATAACCTTCAAGACAGGCGCGGATCAGTGCGTTCACATTAGCTGATAGGATTAAGGTTAAAATCTACAGAAACCTCTCCATAAGAAAACACAAATCTAGCCACAGCGAATAGCAGGTTACATCGGTACGTAGTGTTCAGTGATAAGGACAGGTAGAGGTAATCATGGGGCACTGGTAATAGTTCAGCAATCTGATGATGGAAATGACAGTGCTGAACATTTGTGCCTCTCTCCACCTAAAAAACAGATTTAACAGTCTGACTACTTTTAGAATAAATTTACTGAGCTAAATTCAAGCTTGACTTGTGTAACAAAATGTAAAAGTCACGAACATGATGATGTATTTAGTTGACTGCACAGAACAGCAGCACACAGGCTTTGTAAGGACATACAGCACATTGCCTTTGTCCTATTGCCAGTTACTGGTCCCAATATTCAGATATGACAAACAAAGTCTTTGTGAGATCGTTCTGTTTCTAAGTTCTGTGGAGAGATAAACTCATTGAGCATATGTTGGCATCCATAAGAGAGGAAAATACTAAAGGAACAAAACTAGTTCCCTCTGTTGTCCCATCTGTCTGCAGAGGACATTGTGCACCCAACAGTGGCCTGCTAGCTTCTATTTCTCACAAGTCAGCTCTCGCTGTGCAACCAAAAATGTCCCACAATTCTCTCATCTCCGTCATGATGGATACTGTGCTCACAGTCGCTTCAGGTGTAGTGACATCACAGAGTTGGAGGCTTGAAGGAACAAAGCTGATAGTGGGAGCCTGGATGAATACACCGGAGAGAATTAAAACCCGCCCTGAATGACCCTCCAATCACAATAAGGCAGTCTTGTTTGGCCGTGATGAACACTTAGAAGATGTTAGCTGAGAATGATGAATCTGGAAATGAGCGTCCTTGCGTCTTATTATTTAGCCGTGTGAGAGAATTACACCTGGTGTAATAACTCATTAAACTGAAGTAATTAGCATAAACAGCTGTAACACAATGACCCCTATTCATCAAAGATATTGGGACCTGCATGTTTTATAATGTGTTTCTGTCTGTCTGTATTATCTGTCTGTCCCGCCGTTTATTTCACCAGCAGCAGAACTATACTTTTAACAACACAACACATTGCATTGCATGTTCAGTTGGCATTGCCTGAAGGTCAGGACTGATGATGTCCATCTGTCTTTGATTCTTTCCCCCTCCAGTGAAATGTTTATGGTCTGAGTTGGAGCGAGCAAATAGAGGGTGAGTGAAAGAGAGACTGCAAGAGCGATGAGGGGTTTGGGCGTCATTGTTAAGCTGAGCTCCAGGTTGGTCCTGAAGGACGGTTAAACCGAAAGTCCAAACCAAGCTCAGAGAGAAGTGTGGAAGTTAATCCCTCATCCTCAGGCAGATGTATCACAAAGGCTAAACATATACATAGGGAGCCCGACCAGGGGAGAAAGTTGGGATAATTGAAGTCTGCTAAGAAATGAGCATTTGTACCCTTAGGGTGAGTCAGCTCTGCTTTGTGGTATTACTTCTTAATGTTATCAAGGTAAAAGAGATGGGGGTTTCATTTCCCAACCTTTTTAACATTGTTTATTGCTGCCCGGTTTGGGAATTTAAGAGAGCATTGAGGTGGGAGTAGGTGAACTGCATGTTTGTGTTTTTGTAAAGCTGCTTCAGTCATGAATGACGAATATCTGTGCCTCATGCCATGTGGTACGACTTGCTAGCCAACGACTGCAATAAACATGTTAATATTTACCAAATGAAGAGTTTCTACTGATAAAAAGGGATGGTAACAGTGCAAGCCTCCGCTGACCCAGGGAGAGGGAGGATGGGTGATCATTTTCTGTTCCACTAGCCTTAATCATTCATGACACCGCCCGTTGTCTCTACAAGGTGTCTTTGTCTTTGACTGTCCTGATTCCCCTCAGCAGCAAAACAGCCAAAGTCAAATTGAATCCAGAAAGGGGGATTTTAAACGGAAAGATAAGGGGGCAGATATGCCTTAATCATCATTTGCTCTTGATTAGAAAATCAATGGCCTTTGATGCCAGAGTGCATGTCTGCCTTTGGAGTTAAGAGTGTGACAATGACAATGTGGACTGGAAAATTGGCCTTTTAAACAGCTACTATCTCTTTGTTGTTTGGAGCCCCATTCTTTAATGCAGTGAAAAGTCTCCTCTATCACATAATGTCTGCCTGTCAAAGAAATTACTTTTTCTCTCGCTCCTGTGTGAAACTTTGTTAAAGAAATCCTTCGAAGCTTAGGAAGCACAGGGAATTTCTTAGTTTGTAGAGCTGACTTTCACAGTATTTCCTTGATTTATGTAACAGATGAGAAATAAAGTTGTCACTCAATTCTCTGTGGCAGTTTTGAGATATGCCAAAGAGAGAAAATCTTTGATGCCTTCCCAGGTTTACCTGTCAGAAAGGTTTAAAGGCAGCGTGTCCCAAGTTATAGTATAGCTAGACTGTTGCAGTCAAATATCTTTGCACCTATGAACTGCATAACAGTTTTTGCTGCGTGTTGATATAAAAAAAGGAAATATACAGTACCTGAAGGGTTAACCTACTATTGCTGTATTTTTCAATGCACCTTCTGGCATTTAAAGTAGTGAGTTTTGCTTAGCTTCACAGCATCCTTGAAAATGAATATTTGTACCTCTAAAACAGCTGGTAAAGAAGTTGAGCAAACATCCTACCATATGAACAGAATAATATCATAGCTTAGCCTACAGTGCATCATATATATAGTTCATGCTTTATTTAACTTTAACAGGAGACGAGAAGCCCTGCTTTCTCTCCTCTTATTAATATGCTGTGGATGATTTTTATTTTTTTTTTAACTCGGCTTACCAGGCACCTTCCCTCACTCTCCTGTCCTCTCTAGTCTTTGCCTTTGTGCCATGCTGTTGTACTTGCTGTGTTTTTACCAGCTCTGCATATCGATCCTGCTTTATCACCAGCCGCTCCCCTTGCAATAAGCCTGCAGGAATATGGATGAGGTCTGGTTGGCAGGGGATGCACTGCTGATTAATATGCTCTGTGTGAGGATATGATGAAAATTCCCATTTATATGTCTATATGAACACTGTGATCTCTGTGTGGAGAACATCAGTAGCGGTAAATGAGGGATGTTCTGTGATGTGGTGATAAAGGGGGGCATGGGTATTCATGAAAATCTGGACGTACTAGATGCATTTACCAGTGGTTTGCCCTTGCCCAACATGTGCGCACCGTCCACTAGTGTACACAACATATTGATTGTGATTCAAATAGTGGACTGACAGCTTCTAAACAGTGTGAAGGTATTAGCTGTTGCTATCTGCAAATGGAAATGTCAGTATTCCGCCCCTGATCCGTTCCTCCCAGACCGAAAGGTAATCTTGAGAAGATGTGATTGACTTTGTTATGGGATAAGAAACTACTAAAGAGGAGAAGTGAACCGTTTATTCTTGCTTCGGTACAATTTATACAGATATCTTGAAAGACCTCATAAGATAATGATGAATCACAACAATATAAATATTAATTCTAAAGTAATAGTTTTAATAATTTAAATTTAATTGCATTTATTTCTAATAAATGTCTTCATTACATTCATTTTTCAATTTGACCTCCAAAAGGTTTTCTTTGTATAATCATAAGTATGTTATTTCAAATCAGAGAAACTGCATTGAAATCTAAAGAGTGCAGTGAAGTGGTGTCATAGCGGTTGTCAATGGTTTTCCGGATCTGATATTCTGCCAGTGCTTTAATTCTGTGTCACAGTAAAGCTTTGTTTAAAAAAGGAAGCATTTTTGTCAGACGTTTTTTTTTTCCTTTAATGCTCCCACTTGACATCAAAGTAACAGCTTACATTTAATGTAATGAATTCCGATATAGTTTAGTCTGGTGAGCTTGTGTGTCAACGTGGGGCGAGATCTCTTGTAAAGGAGTGTAATGAATTTAACAAATATCACACTCTGATGTCTAAAATTAAAGGTATTCAGGGGCAAACGGATAAAAGCAATTGCTCACCACTGCAGAACCCTGGATTAGAGTGTCACGTGTGAGCACAATTAGCACAGTTTGCAGGTGCAGTCGTGTCTTTGATGCTGCGGTGAATCCTACCGTGTGCCTGTGTGATAGGGGTTGGAATTTATTTTGGGTGGGTGGGGATTGACAGATTAAAGCCCCAACTCCTGCTCTCCTTGCTGTTGACTTCCTCGGTGTTGATGGAGATGTGTTGCAGTCCACATCTTCCCCCAGTTCAAGTGGGTGTAAGCAGTAACAGGGACCACAGTTCAACAAGACTATTTACTAAATATTTAACAAAAAAAAGACTTGCAAGCCCATCTTTGGATCATTCCTAACTGGGATAAACGTAGATTAGTTAATCAATTAGACAATTAGCTGGTCATTAATCAGCAACTGTTTTGATGATTGATTAATTAATAGTCTAATCAATACCTACAGATAGTTTAGTTTAATAAAAAACAGCCAAACATCCCATTCTCGTGGTACAACTTGTCAAAGGTGAGAGGAATTTGCTTTTTTCTTCTTAAGCAGTCTCAAGACAAGTATTCAGATCCTTATAACTGAAGTAGCAATAACACACTGGAAATACGCCACTACAAGTAAAAGATCTGTATTCAGAACCTTAGTATTATTAGCAAAAAAAGAGTCAAGTTAATTTCACCCAAAGGAATCATGAGTGGAAGATGAGCCTGGTATCAAGATGTAACATGAGACCTTTCATTTGCTTTAACTTGTTTTGTTTATCAATTCCACTTGTGATAAGACCCTTGAAAGTTTAGTCAAAATGAATTTTTAAAAAAGTTTTCTTTAGTGAACTGTCAGATTACAGACGACACATCAAGGGTACCAATCCTTGTTTTTATCACTCTATGTCATAAACATTTAACTGCTGCAGTTTTGCTGTTTTGCAAGATACCTACGCACCTCAAGGACATGTTACTCACAAAACATCCATAGTATGAAGATAAAATGTCGCATGGCTTCATTAAATATACTAAAGTTATTGTATAAAAACAGTCAGCTATTATCAGATTTGTTTGATTTTATGCAGACTGATGATAAAATGGTCCCTGTCAGGGTTTTACCTATATATGATGTTTTTAACTTCATACTACTGTGGCGTTATTAGTTCATTTCACTGATGCAGATGTTTAAAGTTGAGCTAATTTTAACTCCTTTATACTGTTGGGCAGTTGACTTTACAGCAACACATCATATTTTATAAGACCATCACATGTTTGTTTGCAGTGTCACTGTCCTTTGAGAACAATGCATTAAAAAAAATTAACTGTCATGACTTCAAAAAAACAGTTCTGTTTTCAGGAGAATGATGTCAACCCATAAGTGAACCTTTAACCTTTCAGTTCATTGGAAAAAGTCAAATTCTTATTTACCAAATTTGAAAATAAATGGTTTTAACTGGGGCTGCACGGTGGCTCGGTTGTTAGCACCGTTACCTCACAGCTAGAAGATCCCCGGTTCGCGTCCCAGTTAGGATGCCTGGGATCTTTCTGTGTGGAGTTTGCATGTTCTCCCTTTGCATGCGAAGATTTTCACTGGGTACTCCCACAGTCCGAAGACACGCCGAGGTTAATTAATTATTCTAAATTGTCCGTAGGTGTGAATGAGTGTGCTTGGTTGTCTGTCTTTATGGCTACGTTCAGACAGCAGGCTAAAGTGACCCAAATCCGATGTTTTTTGCACCTATGCGACGATTTCAAATGCAACCCAGGCCACTTGGATATGTGGTCCTAAATCCGATAGGCATCTGATCTTTTGCCATGTGACTTCTGTCCAAACGGCCAGGTCGCATTTATCCGACCTACACGTCATTGATACACGACAAACGTCTCTATTCTGCGCTCAAGTAGGCGGGAGCAGGAACAAAAACAATAACCATGGCGGACGATAATGTGAAGTCCAGTCAATGGAGGGAAAGCGAGGTTTCAGAGTTAATTAATATTTGGGGGGGACAGCTGTATTCAGGCCAAGCTCGAGGGGTCTTATCGGAATCGGGCGGTTTTTGAAAACATTTCCAAAGAAATGACCGAGCGTGGGTATAAACGGTCCTGGCTCCAATGCCAAAGAAAAATAAAGAGCCTACGAGCCAAATATAAGGAGGCTAAAGACTCTAACAAACGAAGCGGCCGTGGACGCCGTTACCATCCGCGTTTACTTCCACAAACACTGAGCAAGCTCGCTGCGTGTGACGTCGTTGTGTCCTCTTCTGCGCATGTGGGACACTTTTGGGTCGCATGAAGTTCACACAGGAGATCACATACAAGTCGCATTTAACTGGAAATGTGAACGAACTTGCAAAAAAAATAATTGAGCATTAAGCCCTGCAGTCTGAATGTAGCCTAAGTGTAGCCCTGCGATAGACTGGCGATCTGTCAATGGTGTCCCCTGCCTTCACCCGAGCCGGCTGGGATAGGCTCGCTAGATAATGGGTGGATGGATGGTTTTAACTGGGCGAAAGAAGGGTAAGAAAAATCATAAAGGTAGCCAGTAGCTAAAGCTGTCAGACAAATGTAATGGAGTTAAACGTCCAATACTTGCCTTTGAGATGTAGTGGAGTAGCAGAAGTTGCACAAAATGGAAAATTTCAAGTAAAGTATAAGTACCTTAAATTTGTACCTATTACTTGAGTAAATTATCTTAGCTGCATTCCACCACTGGTCTTATATGATATAATTTCAGTGTCTTTGGGTTTTTGACTGACTGTTCATTGAATAAGGCCATTATCTTGAAGATGTCACCTTGGACTTTCCAAAATGCTCTTTACTTTTCACTATTTTCTGTAATTTTACCAACAAAAACACCTTGATTGATGCCTTAATTATAATGAGAACTAATTGCCAGACCGGTTTATAATGAAAATAATGATTAGTTGCCGCTCAGGTCAGAAAACCTACATTGACTGTGATACCAGTTTTAAAAATTTTGCCTAATTGCCCCAATTAATTCAAACTTAATACAAGAAAAAAAAACATTAAACCAAACACCAATAGAGCCTCGTCACGACTGCATTTTAAAAGAGAAGTCAGGGAACATATAAAGCTGACATTTGTTTGAGCTGCGCAGGTAAACGCTTTAGCAGTTTTGCCCTTGACTTGCTTCAGTTGGTTTTGCACTGAATAAAAGCATCATTTTAAGAGAATTACGTAGCCATAACAACCATCTCAGGCACAGCGCATTGTGTCAGCTGCAGTTGTTGAAAGTGAAGTAGAGGCTTATTCTCCCTGGGGAATAGCCGCATCAATCAAATAGTAGTGATATGTCTTTCATTTTTACCTGTAATAGGCCTGTTTCCTGTTGTGTGTTGCCGATCAGATTAGTGATTCAATACTAAAGAACAGAGGACCACCTCCAAGTAAGCCACTCAAGTCTCTCCAATGATAAAACTGACTTCAACACCTGCTCTCGCTGTAATGTCAACCATAATAACACATGCTTGTGCGGTGTTTTACATGTGACATTACTGGCTACAACTGCCTTTCCTGTACTAAATATACATCGTATTCTCCTGCATATAAAGACACATAAAGTATATTGTTCTATCTATATAATGAAATGAATGCGTTTGCTGAAGCATGTTAGTAATTGTCTGCCATTTCAGCTTGATAGCAGTTTTAATTGCATTTCAGGGATTTTACTGTTACCATTGTCATCTTCAGTGTAATTTGCGGTTTAAGTTTGCTGTTTAAGTTCAAAGACTGTACATTTTTGTGGCTATGTATAGCGTGTAGTTTCGCCTACGCTCTTTTCGTTTTTTTGCTTTTCTAAAGAATACCATGTGGCTCTCTACTCCAATCCGTGCAGCACACTGTGCACACAGCGTTCTTGTGTGTTCCACTGAGGCAACCCTGCTGTGTGAAGGTAATGATTGCAGGTGTGTGTGGATCCCACTTGTTGGCTTGACAAGACACAAGTTGCAGACAAACAAGCATTATGGGTTTTTTTTCTTATTCTGAATGATGAGTCTGTCACACCCCCCAGAGTGTGAGCCTTCAAAATCCCACCTGCACTGATGTTTCACCTTGCTGGCACACTGTCATTCCTGTTATTATATTCAGACGTTGCTTGATAACCATATTTAAATATGATTCATAAATTTGGACCAGTGTTTCGCCTTGTTTATGTTGTTTTTGATGTCTGATTTTCGCTCTGACTTTGCCCGTTTTATTTGCATTATTCAATGTGAAATCTTTTCCCTAAAAGGAAGAGACTGAAAAGGGAAGTGGTACAAATATCAGGTATGCAGAGTGTGTATAGAGAATTTTCATTGGCCTATTGGTAGATGAAGATGAAGATGAATTTCTGTATTAAAGCCAGCATGTTGGAGACCACAATGGAATTAAACAGTGAATACATTATGCACTCAGTGTGTTTCTGAGCCCTCCTTGGCTCTGGTGTTTAATATGAGGACTTCTGTGACCAGAGATAAGGCCGTTATGGCCATGACAAGGCCTTGTCTTGCTCTGCCATGATGCTTCTATTGCTCCTAGTGCCTGTTTGCTCCCAGGGCCAAAAACAATATGCTGTAAATTGCGCTACGGCCTCTTCAGGTTGATGTGCTGCCTGCGAACGTGATGTGATTGGGTATCGATTCACACCACAACGCTAAAATTGCCTGCCTCATGGCCCCAGACGCCGATAGTGACAGCTTCAGTACAGGACAGGAAGAGTGCCATGGCATGGGTCTGTGTCTGGGAGAGGATACCTTCTCTCTGCTCTGTGATCCTCACCCTTCCTCCGCCTCAGAGAGGAAAGGATTAGAGATTAAAAGGACAGGCCCCCTACTGTGTTGCATGAACGAACGTATCACAGCTACATTTACTGCAATCTAACATGCCTCTGAAGCAAGGCTGCCCATTTTGTTGGCATTTTGCAATCTCTTTCTAAAAAAAATAAAAAATAAAAAACATGTAAACATCTTCTTTTCATTAAAATGCCAGTGATATTTGCACATCGACAGTTTTTTAATGTGTTCCAGTTTTAACGTTTGTGACACTAAACAAAGATGAGCTAGCTTTCTGCTGGCTTTTCAGTCGAAAGTAGTGGTGACACAGCACCGTCAATCTGCATTCAGCATGATTAAAACACACCCTGGATCCTGTTGGAAGATGAATAATGCAAGAGAAATTGCTTGTGTAATGAATAAATGGCAAATAATCCCACTACAATTAACTCTCCTACATACAGTATGCAAACCAGTCATGCTCCATCTACTAGGACAAGGTGTCCAGCTGAGGTAAATCCAAAGTAGCCTTGTAGTCATGAATAAGTATCCTTCAAACATGTCCTTTTACTATGCTTCAAAAAGAGGCATCATAGTGACTTTTTCTTTGCTGCTATGTCTATTCCTGTGTAAGCACATTGAGAGCAATGACAAAAGCTGAAGGTAAATTCCTTGTAGGTGTACACATACTTGGCTAACAAAGCGAGCAAATTTAGAGAGCCCAGACAAATATCCTGAGTTTTAATGCAATGTTTTGTAGATTTAATCACACAACAGCTACCTAACATTGCCTCCAAAGCCCTCAGTTACTCAGAGGTTGTACATTAGTTAGTGTACATGTCGTCTCAATGAGATTTCTTTGCTTCCAACCAGCTCGGAAAATTATTAAACGTCATTCCCAGCTTACAACCCACCGTCCTGGTTACAGTCTTGGCTCATCACTGGCATCCCTGTCCTGCGTACTGACCTTTCTTACTTGGCAGCTACCAGTAACAGACATTTCAAAGAGATGTATTCATGTGGTACGCTTCTCAGGGCATAATGATACTCATTTTCCTCTATCTTTTTGGACTTGGCTTGGAGTGTGTGGCCTGTGATTTTTACTGTAATAGCCTACATTTATTCTAATGAATCCTGATATCACCTACAAACTCTCAAAGCAAGAAAATGCTTAAGGCTAAAACACTGTGGAAAAAAGCTGAGGACACAACAGCTTTAACCAGCTGCAAGCTGTTTAGATAGGCTCACTTATGATAATATCTACACCGAACACAGTCATTAAACTCCTGGATTGAATTGGAATTGCTTCTTTCCAAATGAGACTTTACCTCAGCAGAGTCAGAAAAAAAACAGTATTTTGTGCCAGGCTTAGCACTAATGCTAAGCACTAAAATTACCCTTTTCCAAATTCAAAAGTGAGAAAGATATCATTTCAGTTGTTAAAGATATTTAAGATATTTATGTTAAACATATTGCACTGTAATTGCCTTTCTTCCATTCTTCATATTTCAGCTCAGCCGTACAAAACACTGAGGCTCTCCTCCTGCATCCTTCTTCTTTGGCTCAGTGGGTGTTGGACCAAAGCTGAGGCAGTTTTCTTTACACACAGCAGAACAAAGCGTGATTTAGGGAAGTGGGAGGGCAGCTATGGTTGATATATGTGTGTTTTGCTTCATAGGTGAGAAGAATGATGAATGGATGAAGTCCACAGCCACCATAATGGTACCCTTGTGTACCATGGCAGAGGGAAAAGAGGAAGGGTGTACTTGAGAGAATAAATGTCGGCCTCTTTCAATCAGGACTACCTAAAAGTAAAATTCTTGACAATATATCCTTGTTGTGCTTTCATGATAAGCCCTATGCTGGGGGATGGGGGAGTGGGAGTATGAGAACTGAGGGGTGGAGGGTGTCAGGGGGGCATCAAATGAGGTGTAAGTAAGGGATTTTTCTATTGAAGAACTGAAGAAATAAAAATCTGTTTACCTGACAACAACTGCCTTAAATAAAGTAGGCTGCCAAGGGTGAAAATCACAAAGGAGTTTGGTTTCTATTCCGCAACAAGATACTGTTAATGGAGGAGCCTTTGAAACACAGAAACATGAGTAGTTGCAAATGTTTTTCTCTTTCACATGTTGCCACTAGTGACATGCAGGTAACATTCAGTGCTGTATCCCCTTAACCACTTTACAAACAAACAAACAGAGAAAAAAAAGCATTATCCTGTGGTTTTGTGTATGATGGTATGCATGCGAATGTGTAGTGGCATTTGTGTGTATGTGTTTTTCGAGCCTCTTTGTCTGTCTGTGTGTTTGCAGTTGTCCTGTCAGGTCATTTGTTGCTGGAGCTATTAATTCCCCCCAGTCCTCTGCCCCTGTTGTGCACTCATTTGCTGATATACTTGGTCTGTCATTAGTCTATATGCCTACTCTGCATGTTGGAGAGAAATATTGACATTGTCAAAGCACCGCTCATTGCTTCTGAACATAAGCCGTGCTTTTACATATCAGGTGTCAAAGGCAAAGGGTAAATTCATCAACGTATTCACACCTCGGTGATGTGGCAATTGTACTCCCCTTGGACATAGATTGGGAGAAGAGGCACTTAGAGGGAAAGAATAGAATGAGCAGCAAGATGCTGGAGCTGACCCAGCCATTTTGATGCATATGTTGCACAGAAATATTGACCAGCTCTTTAGTCTGTGACTCCCTGAGGGCTGGGTAATTGTCTGTCTGTGTTTCTATTGTTTAAACTAACTGCATTTTGGCAGTCGTCCTCCTCAAATCAGCGACGAAACCTCAGCAGCACAATGATGGAAGACAGAGGTAGCTTCACAATTCATTGTATTTTGATTTAACGTTGTACATTTTAAATACCTACATTATAATTATTCGTAAACCAATTTAGATTCGACCTGTTAGACAGCTTCATAATTTTGTATAATTAATGAAAAAGCTCAATAGGAATAAGCACTCAATGAATATGAGTAATATCATTGTGCTCACTGTGATATATTTTAAGCTATATTACAGACAAGTAGCTTTAATGGGAATGCGCTTTTATTTGTGTCTTGCTGAGATTGAAATGAGAAAATTCATACCACTCTCATATACATACAACAAATGACGCTGTCTGTGTCAGCCCATTCTTTGTCTATGTAGAGACACAACATTCATTACACTGCACTTTTTACTGTGTGTTGACAATTGATGTGCTAAAGATGAAATTCATATCAACTATTGACTGCACTATTACACACTATGCTGCATTATATATATGTATATATACAAAATAGTCATCAAGGTGTTTATGACCGACCAAAATGGAAATTAAATCATAAAAACATGTTCTATTTCTTGCTAAATGCTTTTCAAGCCTAGAGCTAAGAGAGCAGTGACTTTGTTGATATATAATCAACATTTTAGAGATGAAAAAGAACAGGGAAAATGCGGTTTTGCCATAGCCACTAAATTTAGATTCCATGTTTTGTTTATTCTCAAGCGGTATGTGCAGATACGAGTAAATAAATACAGTTATCACAAATAATGTTGACATGACAAAGCCATCCAGGAATAGATTACAAAAAAAAATAAACAAAATGAGTCGTGTGGAAAAAGACAATGACCTTAACTCACAACTAATGAAATGCTACTTACAGATGATTGTGAATTTTGACATCACCTAATGAAAAAACAGCGGTAAAATAATGTTTCAGGAGAGCAAGTCAACCCATTATTCTTCATTGGCAATGATCAACGGTGGTTCTTTTACTAAAACACATCTAAATAAAAAGCCACATAAATCTTTTTGTGTTCAACTGGGTTTTAATGCACATGAATACTGTGGGTCTGGATGGGACTCATGTTTTTCTTTTCTTGCTATATTGGTATTAAAACCTGTTCTGAAAGCAGACATTTTCAATTTGTAGATGCAAAATATTGCAATGCTGATCTTTTGATGACTTGCATCTAATTTGGAATTAGCATATCCCAGTGAAGTGTACTGTAATTTGTCTTTGATGATTGGTTCGTCTGTAATAGATGGGGGATTGCCTGAGCTCCCTACTGCCCTGTCTCTCTCTCGCTCTCTCGCTCCTTCCCTCTGCTGGAGAGGCACACAGAGTCTTTGAAATGTGATTTGACCATCAGAGCAGTGAGAAAGCACTAATATTTTACTGACCTGAAATGAAAGGGATTAGGTGCGAAAACCTTCCGCAAAAGGCTATCTCGATTTACAGGTGATGTTTTTGTTTGTTTCTTTTTTTCATCCTTTTAAAAGAGGAGACTTGGATATAATCAAAAGATGTGTTCCAAAGCGTAAAGCTTCGGGCTTTGAAGCTTTTCAAATGTTTTGTTGGGAGAGCCGAGACGCTGGAACAGCATGTCTGCATTCAGAGCATCCATGAATCCCTGTCATCAGCTTCCTTCCATCTCCCTTCCCCTCCCTTTTGCAAAATCTGGCTTTTACCACGGAGCAGATACAAATGCTAGATAATGAATGACTAGAAGGCAGAGACTAGAGAAATAGGACTGTTTCAATTTCACAGCCAAGAGCCACATAGATTGCTTTTGTTTTATTGTGGGTATAGGTGGCACAAGAACTTTGCAATTATTTGCACAATTAGTTGTAATTATGGTATAAGCATTTATCTTGCGCACCCAAGAAATTCCAGTGTGCATTCTGCAGGGTAGAATAGGAAGAATTAATATAGATTGTTTTCTCCAGAAAGTGCTGCTTGTTTGGGTGATGGCAATTAGCAGCTAATACCTGTGAGATCTCCCGTCTGCTCAAACCCGTGCTGCTCTCTGTTCCACAATGATCAGACAATTAATGATGGGTGGAGAACACCGGCAGGACTATGGTTTACGCGAGGCACTGACACAGTAGTAGGCCATACCGTACAGCAGTTATTGTTGTTTTCTGGCTGAGTGTTCCCCTGCCTTCATGTCACACAGATTATGATGAGGTTACATTTGCTCTGCATGCTTTATCTTAGGTAGTGGAACTAATCACACACAGATGTGGAAGCTTCCGAAGTGTCTCCCCAACCCTTGGGCTTTTTTCTGCATTTCATTGCACTACAGAGGAATCTCAAAATACATTTATTTCAGAGCTTGTGCATGATCTTCTTGAAGTGCCAGACACTAATAAAACCTAGTATTGTTTTGAAAGGTATTTCCCTTCTTGTTTCAGTGCTGATATGCTGCCTCAGGGCCTAATGTGTACGGAGTGTTGTCTTACATCTAATGTTGTTTGGTTTTCATGCTCAGGCTGGTTTCAGGACCTGGAAACATGGTTCTTTTTTGTAAAACTATTTATGTTGTGCCTTTTCTCCCAGATGAATGTGACACCTATCTCCGTAAATGCCCCTTAGTTCATTTTTAGGCTTTAATTGTTGACGAGTACAGTTTGTTGGGGTTCAATTAAAAAAAAAATCATCAAGTCATCAGCCCACTGTACTGAAGATGAGATGGTGTTTTAGTGAGTGCTTTATTGGACTCCACTGTGAAATTTGCACTTCAGTGTTTTTACATTTTTTGTTGCTGACATTTAACCGTGCATGGACAATATCTGCCTTTCACAATGTCAGGATCTGCACTGTTTTTTTTGTTTTTTTTTAAACATATATTTATTGTTTTTCTTTTATACAAAAACATCAACAGTTTGAACATGGCAGAGATAAAACCAATAATAATATAATGATACATTAAACATAAATAAATAAATAAAATAAAATAGAATAAAA
>OMNN01001096.1:0-16258 GCA_900302755.1 Chromis chromis | reverse complement strand
GGGTCAGGGATCAGGACACTTCACTACTCCACTCACCATCTCTCCAAAGTGAAATCAAGGGGACGGATTTGCATGTCACGGGCTCCTGGGGCGGGCTGCGACTCGAGGCTTAGACAATAGCAGCTGATGATGGAGGTGGAGTGGGGAGTCTGGGAAGCGGCGACATCCTTCTGACGAGTGTCGGCACGATGGAGGGAAGCAAGAAGAGGAGAGGAAGGAGCAGCTCCATCGTCAAATGTTAATCACTGACTGGGTCATAGGGTGATCCTCCACGGTGGGGTGAGGATGCAGGGGATTTGATGCCTCCTCCCTGATACAAACCCAATTCAAGTGGCTGTGAAGAGACACTAGTGTCACTGATACCTCTTGGACAAGAAAATTGTGCACTTGTTCGTGCCCAGATTCCTGCTTGAGGCCTTGTTTATTATCGGCTTTTACCATCTGTAATTACCCGAAGAGATGCACAATGAGACAATAGTGAACAAAAGCAATGAGGGGTACTGGAAGACAATAGAAATATTCTCTCTTCACTCACGTGCACCTTTAACTACTACTTAAACTTGAACTTTTACAATGATGCAAAATGCTTTAGGTGCTATTATTGCTCTTTTAAGATATCCTGTAATCACAACAAACAAAACAGTTCTATTTGCTGGGATCGCTTCCCCTCTTTCTTTTTTGTTGTTGCAGTTTTCCATTTCTGTTTTAACAACTGCCTCCTATTCTGTTTTCTTTATCTTTAAGTCCATTTGGTTTCTTTCCTTTCTTTGCATTTCTTCTAGAGGCCCGTTTTCTGTTTTTACTCCAGCTCTTCATCCCTGCCTCCATCTGCCCGTCTCTCCCTCTGCCTCTCCCTCTCTCTCGTCTCTCTGGGTCTGATTAGCATGTGTAGTGTATGTTCCGTCACGCTGTAGTGTTGACCTGTGCTGTCATCTCCCTGATTACCTCCCTGATTCACTTTCCTTGTTTAGTAATGTGCAATCAATCATAATCAATTAGCCAAAATGTTGAATCATTAAAACCATTATCATTAATTAAAATAATTATCACTTTCTGCCAATGCTTCATTACCAGTGTTGTCTAACGTGTCTGCCACACACCAGACTTTCCTGCTACTGCTTTTTTTCTTTCAGAAGTCAGATTTCTAAAGTTCTTTTTAAAGCTCTGTTGATGATGCAAACAATCGCTGATTGCTTTACTTTTGTTAATAATAATTGTAGAGTTTCTCTAATATGCTCGTTTGAGAAAGTTATATGAATGGATATGATTAATAATGTGATGCTATAGCAAAAGTCTGGGTTGTGCACTGCTAGAAAATGTTTTTGAAAACAGTTTAGCTTGAAAGTCTGAGTGTCAAGTTTGTCTGAAAAACTTTCTAACAGCACACAAGCGGCTCCTCTTGACATGAACCGAAGTGTTTTCTCACTGTCTGTAGGATTCTGCTGCCTCCTCTGCAGCACTGTTTTCTTTCCCTCACGCTTGACCAGAAACTGTCTTTTCTTCCACCTCAGACCTACTGCAGCCCTGCTCTTTAAAGGACAGAGCAGAGATGAGACAGGAGAACCTTAATGATGTGTAAACATCCAGGGAGAGGCAGAGCACTCGCCTAAAAAGCCCTGAGGGAGAAAAAGAGAGGCAGACAGACATGCAGCTCACTTAGTTCAGCACACTGCCTCAACCCGAGTGGTAATTCCAGACGATTGTCAGCCCGCTTCTCCTCTGTGTGCCTGTTGAAACCTGGAATAGACCTGTCACTCCCTAACCCTCAATAATTGCTCATGTCAAAATTTCCTTGAAAGTGGGCTGGACACCCTGAGGGTGTGAAGGGTGCAACTGAGTGTATGTGTGCGTAAGGGATGTGCAAGCCTGTGTGGGCGTCTGTTTTTCCAGCCCAACCCATTGGGCAAAGAAGGGTCTCCTCGCTCCCCTGCCCCTACACTGTGGAGGAGCATCGCTCACTGCCACCTGGGGAAAGCAGGCGTCTCATTGGGGTCATGCCACCCCCAGTGGAATGTGAGTCAAAAGGAAATGGGCCTGAACATTGCACAGTATCCCCAGTCTGAGCTCCATTAAGCTAGGCATCCTCACTCTGGGATGGATGTCCATTATTACACAGCGCACAAGGACCATCCATTGAGCCTTTAGTCCCACCGCCTCATGTCCTACATCACTACACCAGAGCAGAGGATAATGAACTTTCAGGGCCCTTAAAAAGAGAGTTTTTGCACTCAGTAGTTGCACAACATGAACCCTTGTTTAATCAAAATAATCAAAAGAAATCATGCACTTATTCTTCAATACTTTACCCTCTCTTACCAACCCAGTGCCA
Organism: Chromis chromis; assembly: GCA_900302755.1. Classification (NCBI taxonomy): domain Eukaryota; kingdom Metazoa; phylum Chordata; class Actinopteri; family Pomacentridae; genus Chromis; species Chromis chromis. Next base: position 13,929 of record OMNN01001096.1, on the reverse strand, counting down.
GACTGAGTATAAATGTCTGTTTGGCTGCTCTGTTCCTCTCAGCTTTGTAGCTGCCCATGGCACTGCCTGGCATGAAGGGGGGTCCTGCAGAGAGGAACCACAGAAAACAGGCTGCGAGACAGGAGGGGTCTCGGAACATGTGGCATCCGTCTCTCCCTCCACCAAGAGGCTCCCTGGATCCTTCAGTGGAGCCCATCGTGCCCACCTGATTGCATTATTTGCAAATGGTCTCCAGGAATGAAAGTAATTGTGTCTCATTAAGGGCTACGAAGTGTGACAGGAGGCGACTCAAAATGTTTTACTGAGAGAGGACAGAAGAATATCTTCAAAAGCGACATCTTTGGTGCATTCTTGAACCCGTATTCACAGAAAGGAGATTTTTTTCATAAAGCATTCCTCTGATACTGATACCGCTGCAGAAAAATTGGATGAAAGTACTTGTGTTTGCGGTTCAGTTGTACAGTAATGCCTTGATCTAAGCACAATGCACTGTACATGACATCTGGTGAAACACTTTAATAAGAACACGCGTTCAGAAAAAGACAAAGAGACATCCTACTCAGTCCTGGCTGCCTCCATCTCTGCCTGTTTATGATGAAGGGCTCTTTTTGGTGTGAGAGTGAAAGAGACAGGCTGGGCTGGCTGTCATGTCATAAAGGATGCAGTCAGAGAGAGCAGACATGATTTCATGGCTAATGATTCCTGCACTAATATCAGTGTGGGCTGCAGAGGGGATAACCAAGTTGAGCTGTCTTAGCTCAAATGATTCAATTAGGCCAGCTGTCCCTATTTGTCATGGCTCAACTGGCTTCTAGATTACCTTTCCAGAGTGCATACGTGCCTCTGCATTGAACTTACCAGCTCAACAGTTTCACGGAAAGAAAAAAAAAAAGCAAGACAAATAGAGAGAGAAAGAAAAGAGCGGTGGAGGGGAAGAAATGAAACAAAGAATGCGGCGATAACCACATTATCCACTTAAACACTGAGGCCAATTACTGAGATAAATGTGACTTTTTGTTTTGAGGAGGATCCTTGTGAAATCAAAGGAGAGACTTGGAGTGTGCTGGAGTGACTGGAGAGGAAACAAAAAGAGCAAGAGAGACAACATAAGAGAAAATATGAAGGTCAACAGATAGACATAGATATTCCCTAAATTATATAAACAAAAACTCACAATCTTGTATTTACTCTTATTTGATTTGGGGTAATTTAAGTTGATTCTAAGTCTGTCTGCGACACCAAAAACTGCATTAGAAATCACGTCCTCACAGTATTACTGCTCTGATTTTTGTGGACGGAGCCTCAATTATGTGCGTGATAAGTATTAAATTCAAAGAAGCATTAGAGTCATTAGTGTTGATTGAGTTGATGACTCCAAGGGCAATGTCTTCTTCCTTTCACTTTAATGCAGTTAAAAACGTAAATTTGTGTCAACTAACCTCATCAGATGTAATTAACACAATTGTCAGTTTGGGGTCAGGGAATAGAAGACAAGGATCAGCATACTAAAACGGTAAAATATCTCATTTATTAAAGTTAATTAGTTATGTTAGCATTATTAGTGCTGTCACTTGTGCCTTAATGTAGCACCTTGGAAGCACTATTGTATCTCTGCGCCGCACACAGTGAGGTAGAGCTCGATTAGACGTGCCCATTTTACAATTCAAATAAATAACATCCCATTAAAAACGGGGACATTACATGCTTTTGCGGATAGTGTGCTCAATGTTTACGTGACCATGAACGCGCAAATGATGCTTCATTTTTCACTTCTTCGTGGCTAAACAACGCCGCATTACTGCTCTCCACAGAAGCAACATTAATACAAGGAATAAAGGGGGTTTTATCCTTGTGGGAGACATCTTAGCAGCCTAATGGGACAATATTCCTTAAAGATGCTCTGTGTACTTCCACTGTACTGCTCATGGTCTGGTAACAATGGCAGTGGAGATAATGAGATAACACTGCTGTGTACATCAGTGCAGCTCCTCATCCCTGAAACTATGAATGATGTGTGTTTCTGGTGAGGAAAAATTGAGGCGCTCTCCTTCGGCAAACACCTCTAAAGGAAATAAAATGCTTTTTTTCACCATGTTCAGTAGATATTATTAGGATCCCAGTGTAAATGAGTTAGATCTAATATGTGTCTTGTTGAGAAAAGTGCAGAGGTGCATGGTGTCAGTAAAGTTAAGTAAAAATGATTCCTGACTGTTACCAGCAATAATCTCATACAAATTGATTATTTTTTCACTTTAATCACAGTGTTCTGGCTGCCTGTTGAGTTCAAGCATGCAGATTCCTATAACTCAAGAAAAATGAATAACTTCTGTGATTAACTTCAGAAGAAAATACAAAACTTAAAGTTAAAATGTCTGTTTTTTTTAGGTGATCATAACTGTCTTTAATTTTCACTGTACCTGAGATCAAATCAAATGCACAGTTGTACACAGTTTGCGGTGCATTCATAGATAGTCTCCAGTTTGTTAGTCCAATTATTTGTGCTGTACAGAACGAGGGCAGCCTCATCTCGGAGCTGTCAGAGCTCTGCCTGGGATCAGCCTTATTACAGTGATTGAGGGAACAGGCCTTTGCAGCAAAAAATACCATCCAAAGGGACTAGAAAGACCACGTTCATACAACTGAGTTCACACATTTGTCTTCGTTAATCCAATTTGGTTCTCTTTTGTCAGCTTTTCAAACCAACACTTACACAGTTATACCGTCAGCGAAGACATAAAATGACCAGATATCGCCAGAGGTCACACAACTGTTACAGTAAATAGGAGTGGTTTATGGTGAACTTGGCTGCTGGTGTTTTTGACCCTTTTAACACCAAGAATGTGATGATAGTGACATTTAATGTAATGAATCACTGACTGATGAAGGAATTATAACACATTTTATCCAAACATTTTAAAATTTCTGCCATTATATAACCTTAATAGGCAAAATTATCCTTCATTTGTTTCCCTCTTGACCTTCCTGATACTTTTTCGTAAAAAGAAAGACAACTCTGAGATGAGGGATTTTAGATTAATTTAGCATATGTTGTCAGCATGCTATTTTGCTGCTGAGATCTTTACCACTTGGGCCAAATAGTGACTAACACCCAGGCTCGACAGGCCCAGGAATACAGAACGTCATTACTGCCTTATCTTTAGAGATGGAGCGAGGTGTCAATGACACTTCTGCTGCATGCAGGCAGCAGCTGAGCTGTGAGATGTCCTGGCACACAGCGCCGTCTTCCTGGCCAGAGCTTTGTAGCCTAACACCCAGAATCTTTACCTTTTAATTGCAGGAATATTCATGGCACACAGAGTCCACATAGAGTATGGTGTTCCAATTGCACAATGTTATTTTTATATCTGATACATTATTGATTTTTTTTAAGTATAAAAAGCTCTGTACATGAGCGTTTCTCATTTCAAATAGTACAGTGAAAGCTAAGAAAATATATTTTGCTTTTTTTTTTGCCAAGAGTGAAGATGAGAAGATTGATATAACTCTCAGATCTGTGTGATAAATATGTTAATATGTTAAGTAGTGAGCTTTAGAGGTGTTGGTTGGCAGGTTTTGCCAGTTTTTATACTAAACTAAGTTAGCCTAACTCACTCCTGGCTGAAGCTTTATATTTTAACAGACACACATGAGAGTGGCATCAGTCCTCTCATCTATTTCTTCAGCAGAAAGTGAAAGAAATGTTTTGCCTCGTATCGTTTATGTGATTTTAACTGCTTGACCATTGATTCAGTTTGTGTCGCTTCACCAAAAACAACTGACGTCTGTACTTGAAGCAGATTTTTAACTCCCCAGGGTGCTGAAACATTTTCAACTCAGACCAGTAGCTCTTTTGTGCCAATTCAAGCCTCTTTGAGCAAATTTACATCTTGATTTTTTTTTTCTTCGTGCGATTCCCAAAAGGTCAAACTATTTCTTCAAATAATCACTTGTTTGTTTGTTTTTTGGTCCAAACTGAACAGCTTTTACAGTGATCTGAAGGAAAACACTGAAAATGTTCGGATGTTTTAATCTGCTAATAACTAAAAATATATTAATTTAACTAGCTCAGCAAGAGATTTACCAAATATATAAATAATAGTTTTTTAAATCAAAATATCAGCTATGTCCTCCTTGAATCTAAACTCATTGCATGCTATTTAGGAATAAGATGGCACAAGAGCAGCATTAAGCTTCTAACAGGGGATATTATGGTATTTAAATCTCATCTTTGTTCACCCTCTGTGTCAGCTCTCGCAGAATTCATCCACTATCTGATCGCCCGCCCGGCTGGAGAGCAAAGAGACAGAGGGCTCATAGCGAACCTCTTCACCTGCTCCCTTCACCCCTCCTCCTCTCCTCCATGTGTACCTGCAATACTGGGCTGCACTGCATCATGGGTGCAGCTGAGGCCATGCCAAAACCCAATTTGGAACGTGTCCAGCACTTCATTGGAAAGTAATGGTTTTCACTGAACTGAGTTATGACCAGCTGTTTGCAGACAGTCTGTGACATACTGATGGAGCAGAACACCGTATGTTGCTTTCCAAATCAAATGATACAAGGAGTGTGACAGTGTGGAGAAACATCTGTCATTAGCAATTTTCAGCACGCTCCACTAATTCTGGACAAAATACGCCTAATGAAGTTACTGCAGGAAACTTCAAATATTGTCAGTGCAACAAGGCCATAAGAAGCCAGTGCTCACCAAGGCCTGTAATCTGATTCATTTGTTGTGAGAAAAATACAGAAGGAGGAGGGTAATTGTTTTTGATCATGACGTTTTAAAATGCAAATCGCAAACATTCGTCTTTAATCCCGGAACAAAACCCCAAGAAATCAAGGACGAGAGGGTGGCTGGCTCTTCTTTATTGATGTCCCCTCCCTTGTAGTGGCGCTTTAGAGATGGAGTTTCCGTATGGGGGGACACAAAAGCTTTGATGGGTCTAGTTATCGAGTTCAGTCGCCATATATGCATGAAACTCGTGTGTATTCTGTCATCTGCACAGGGAAAGTCTCTGTTCACAGTAAAGAGGATTAGGTTTCTTTCCAAGCTATCTCACAGGTTGTTTTGACAGAGAATTTGAATTTTGCTAATTAAAAATAACTGCAACAAATAAAGTTTTTAGCATTTCTGTGCTTACTTTAATCATATGTTAATGTTAATACGTTTGGGCACTGTGACAAAAAACACTAAATAGGATTTCCTCCTCGCTGCCTAAATGGTTCAATATTGAGTTGAAATGTAGACTTTAAGTCTAGCACTAACAATATTCATTTGGCTTCTCCGTGTTTGTAATTTGCCAGTTTCCAAGAACTGTTCTCAATTTATTCAGACTTTGCTGTGAGGATGAGAGGGTTTGTGACAGGCAGCTCTGCTGAAAGTGGTCCTCTCCTCCAGAACAGTTGTTGTAGTGAGAAGTGTTACAGACGGGTGGGCGTCTGGACCCAAGTATGCTGCTCAAACACGAGGCCTGTGTCTATCTGGCAGCCATCTCCTGGCGGCAGAAGGGCCATAAACCCGCCTGTGTTAATTCTGCCGTAATTATCATGGGTGCCACATGTTATGCAGGATGTCCTACCACTGCAGATCCTCTCAAAAGTTTGCAGTGAAATCCTTCCACACTGCCGCTTAAAGCTGTGGCAGACGAGCGGATGCGACGGGTGACAGTTGGCCATTGTGATTAGAAAGGGCTGCTCCTGGAGCCCTGCCCCACATCTCATTTCCTGTCGTGGCCCTTTGTAATGATGTGTTTTATGCGGTGCATGTTGGTGAATAACTGGCTGCATTGAGATGACAATAATCACCCATAATGCCCCTAGGGAGGGGGTGGCCTCTCTCAGGGACAACATTAGTCATAAATATGCAAAACGGCTGCTGTCCTTTACTGCGGGCTATTTCATGATCACACTTTGTTGCAGTTCAAGGTTGCTCTAACTGTAGACTTAAAAATACTTCATTTGTAAAAACATTGCACTTAGAGAGGCGGAAAAATCTGATACCAATTGAGACTCTTACACAAAGATGCACAAGCTAAACTCAACCACAATAAGAATTTTATTTGATTTAACATTTAAACATTTACCCAATAATCCAAATTTGTAATAGCACCATTATCCATCACTCTGAGCCTCCACCATCCTCTTGCAGGCGGAGTTAATACATAGTCCTCTCCACTGCCTCATCTTGAGTCCCTGTATCCCCCCAGGAGAGCCACAAGCAGCCCCTCTCCGCCTGCCTGGGCCGTGCTTTGGCAGGACTACGCGGTTTAGCACCCTGAGAAATCGCACACTCTCTCCCAGTTAGTGTGGACGGCTTTGTGTCTCTCCCATCTTGACCTTCTCCCACTCCTGCACTCCTGTCATCCATCTGTCAGAGGAAGCTTTCTTCCTCTTGTCCTGTGATTCTGACAAGATCACCCACATGCTCCCATCTTGTTATCTGCTCACAGGGAGACAAACGGCACACGCAGACATTGTTTCTTACACTAAATTTTTTGCATGAACATTCACGTAATCAAACTGTATAGGCTCTCGTTTGGGCAGTAATGGGACACACTCTGTATTATCTGCACTAGTAAAATGAAGCCCTCTGTTTTATCCCCTCAGTTCTCTAATCAGAATTAACATACCATCCTGTTTCCTCGGCTCTAAGCAGTTAGAGCAGGGCAGTGACATCTAGACATGTCTGTCAGGTTAGTGGATGTCTCCCAGCCTAAATCTGCTGACGTTGATTTGTGAGCATAATGCCTGATTATAGGATGGTTGACAGATAAATTTTATCAAAATTAAGGCACAATTAAACATTTCATCTCTGCTAATTACTGGCTGCAGATTTGGCGAGATGACCATGTGCTGTAGGAAATCAGCAACCATAACACATTTTAATGGGGCACAGCTGTCTTACAGCTTGGTAATATTTGCACAGTGCACCAGAACTGTAATTTATGAGACAGAAAGAGGGAGAAAATCTGCATTGGATTGAGTGCCAGAATAGATTTTGAATTTATATTCTTTAATGAGGTTTGGATTTGTTGCTGACGGTTGTTCTGCATTAAAGATCGATGTGGATGCCGTGGCGTCTTGGAAGAGGCTGCTGTTGTTTGTATGTACTAAACTAATGTTAATGATGTAGCTTGCAACTTTGCACCCCCAACATTTAGATTTCTTTGAGAAGCTCACTGTGAGGAGAGGAAGGTAGCTGGTTTTTGAGCATGCAGACCGGGCAGACTTGATGGGTTCACGCTAAAGTAATCAGCCCCAGTATTCACTTCTGCCAAGGAATAAGCCTGGGAAATTCACCAAAATGTGGGAACAGCTTGGGAACAGATTGATGCAGAAGGGTGAAAAAGGCTGAGAGTGAGTGTGTGCTGAAATGGGTGTGCATGTGTGTATGTGCTCTCAGAGCTAATTCCAACGCAAACAAGAGGAAGCTTCTTCTAAGTAACTCAGCTCTGGTGTGCTCCGATGGTATGTCTCCAGTGGGGTCTAGCAATACCTCTTCAATTACATGGAAGTTTGGCCACCAAATCCCCTATAAAACATAGCTGATGCATTGTGAGGAATATAAATTTTATTATTTTCACCCTGATTGGATCATTGTTTATCTGAAAATGGTTGTTTCGTGTAAGAATTTTCACCTCAGCAGGGCCCGCAGGTCAGAAAAGCTGCTTTAATGTTGAAAGCTAGCACTCTATGCAATCCTATTGACGTTTTTGGGTTTGTTTCATTTAGATTCATTGTGCTAACTGTGAAAAAAGACCATTAGCATGACTAAATATATGTCTGTAGTGTATGGGTGGCCTTCCAAAGCCAAACCAAGTGATCAATTAACGTTAACCTAATATATTTACCTAATTCTACTAATATCATCCCGGCATTGTTTCACCAAAGCTTCGGTGAACCGAACAGAGAACGAAACGGGCTCTGCTGGACTGCGTTGGCATGCTGCAGGCTGCGTTTGGTTGGAGCCCACAGAGGTTAATTTAACTGCTGTTTCCTGGGTGACACCTTCAGTCTGTGACAGGCCTGCGAGGGCTGGGTGCTCGTGGCACTTTTCATGATACCCCACTGATCTGCAGTTGGGTCCAGTTCAGGTGCGGCTCAGTACAGTACACACCCTGAAGGCCTCAGTGACCTTCTTTCATGAGTGATTATGTTCATGTTTAGTGTGGTGATATTGTAGTGGCGTTTGATCGTTTAGCCATGTCAGACGCTTCGTCTCTGTGATGGACTTGTGGCAGGTAATGGTAGCAGTCCATGTTTTACTAATTTTTTAAACATTAAACTGCAATTTATACGCACAATGATAGATTCAGGTGTAAAATTCATGATTCTGTAGAAATGTTCTTGGATAGGGACAACATTTTTAGCTTAAACATGAGTGGGATAGTTTTTCTTTCTAAATTAATGCTTAATAAAATATATTTACAGTGGTTTTCATTCTACCTAACTGTGGTTTGACCAAAGTCATGCTGCAGTCTGCGGCGATGGAGTGTTTCCGCTTTGCTCTGAGCTGAAATATGACCACAGGCTGGCGTACAGTATGTCAGTTTGTGCACCGTGCTGGAGACTGACGAGGGGGCTCACCCTCACAGATAGCCGGCTGTTGTCCTAAAAGTGCAGCACATTGCCGTATTGCTCCAGGACAGAAAATCAGGGACAGCAAAGGACAATAGAGTGCTTACTGCATTTTCTACTGACATCAACCCACTCTTTTAACAAACAAGCAGCAATTTAGCAGGGTTTTATTACCCACACAAAGGAATTATGTAGATTATCTTCGGTGGATATGCTACAGTGAAGATTTTGAGGCATTATTCATGCAAGGGAGTGTTTCTTCAGTCATTAGGTCAGCTATGCGCTTGAATAGTGCATCTTTGCTGAGGGAATCCAAACATTAGATTAGATGTAATTGAGAGAAATGAAGCCATGCTTCAAGCAGTTAAGCCTTTTGCATTAAAGCGTACACTGAAATGCCTTTGTTAATCTCTGATCAAGTGGGATATTACCTCTCATGAAGAGCTTAGTAATGCTCATTAAGGCATTACACAGTAAATGCCTGAATAATTATGAATTCCATTTTGCCTCCCTATAAAATCACACAGTTTACCAAACAGTGAGTAGCGTTAAAGTGAATGAACTTTGGGCTTCTAAAGGAGCATGACAAATGTGTGGTGACGTTACACATGTCAGTTTTTAATCCTGAACATACTCTTCACCCTCCTGGTCATGCAGTACATATGTCAGGGATAGGGACAACAGCCTCCTGCCAATGTCTCATACCAGGCTGAATCTGTTTGAATCAGACTCATGCATGAATGGACATTTGTGCACACAGACTCTATAAGCACAGCATAGTGCCCTGATTATTTTATTGTGACAATTTCCAGGCACACACACGGATGCCTCTTTAGAAGCATATTAACGGTGATCATTAGCCCATGTGGTCACACAGGCTTCGCCACGATCCTGTAGGATCCTCTCACATATTATCTAAAGGTGTGACATTGACAGCATATGTCAATAATCCTACATGTCACACATCAAATGACAGTGTCTATTACATGACAGCGCGTTTCCATGACAATGAATGTCACCAACACCCATCCCCACCTAACATTTTGCCACATGCCATATTTTCCCATTATTCAGGATTAGAAACAGGTGTTTGTGTGTGTGTGTAGCTGTGTTTGTGCATGTGTGTCTGTGTGCAGATGTATTAACACAACCATCACATGCCCTGAGTAGATCTGTGTTTGTTTTTTTGACAAGTGGTCCTGTGTGCTCTGTGTGCGCCTGTGCGTGTGTGTATGTGTATTGTCGTAGGCCAGTGACAGCTGAAGAAGAGGACTGTATTTGTGGAGGAACAGCATGGCTGCAGAGAGGAGTGGAGATCCTGAGGGAGGCCTAATGGTTCCACTCCTTCCTGCACAGAGATAAAGACTCATAATAAGCGTGTATGCTCACCATCTGGCCCTGTGCATGTGGCCCTTATGGAGGCGAAAGCAGCACAATCTGTAAACGATCAGGAGCCATGGCGCTCCCCCTAGAGAGGCCGCCATGCAATCAAGGTGACAGATGGCAGCACCACTGCTGTGGCCTCATGGAGGAGATCAAAATCACCTTCAATAAACTCTGACTGGAATGGGCACAGGCCCCTCAAAAAGTCAGTTTGTCAGTCAAACTGTGGCAGCTTGCTGAAACAGGGGGAACACACAGCGGTCCGTCCGTCCACCGCCTGATTTCCATATTTTCCATCTGACTGAGCCTGAACTGTGATCTTTCTCCAGTTGTCCTCTCGACTCGTGCCGGCGTGGGCAAGCTGGCTGCCAGAACTAACAATGCTACTGGGGGAAAATTGAGAACATGATGCCGCTAATGTGGGGCAATATCAGCGGATGGTGGTAGAAAGACATTAAATAACCGACTGGTGCTCTGTTTTTGATATGACAGGACCCCCATGACTTGCCTCCTTTGTTTATTTAATTACACATTTAGACACACGCATGCAACCACACGAAACCCCGCACCATTGTACCGCATATAATGCAACTCATTACTATTAAATAGCTTTACATTCAGTGGAGAGTTTGCACTGAATTCCTTGCCTTTAATATTTTTTGTTTTAACATCTGATGGAGCAGCATGGTCCGGCCTCCGCACCGTGTCTGTATCTGAGTGTTTGTGTCCTGAGCATGGAGACAGAAATGCTTGGGAATGCTATTTCACACATCCCCTTCATCTGATGCGCAGCTTCTGTCAGTGATGTGAGAAAAACAGCCTGACTCTCCAAGCTTTTTTTGCACCAGTGCAAAAGTTCAAAATTGAAATGCCATCTGTTCAATAAAACTAATCTAGGCAGGGAGAGCTGCTTCCAAGGCTGCCCTGATTGGATGTGCTTCTCGTCTTTGAACTCCCTGCCACAAGGTTCACAATCAGCCCAGGATATTGTCATTTGCAAAAGACGCCACATTTATGTTGATGCTGGACTAAAACAAACAAGTGTCCACAAATAGATAACTACACTTAATTTTTGTATTCTTTTTGAGTGGTCCTCTTGAACATAGCTTTAATTTTAAACATTCCTCTATGTCTATACTTCCTTTATGTTATAAATTCAGTTGTAGGCACTTTTATTGTACATTGTATATCTGGATTCAGCCTCTCAACCATCTTCAGTCTTTAGTTCTAATAAAATGAGAGGCATTAAGCACTTTGAGAGAAAATCAATTGTCCTCTCTTCCACTGCCGCCCTTAAGCACTCACTTAGTTAATTGCCACACTTATTTGATTAATTGGACAAGTTCCATTTCAGTCTCTCTTTGCCTCCCATGTTTTATAGAGGTGTTTCTGAGTAGCTCCTCTTAATCATCCACTTTTAAACATTTTTACCAATGTTAAATATGTGCACTTTAACTAATAATTAGATCAATTACACTAATTAGTTTCATAAGTTGAATTGAAAACACTAAAGTGGCTTTTAGGTGTGATATCTATAGTGTGCCGTCTCTGTGACTCCTGTCTTAAATCTGTGACCAGCGGCCGCCTGGATGTTCTGCAAGGACGTCGTCAGGGCTCCGGCCATCACATTTAAGGTTAAAATAATAGTGCTTAAAATTCGCCCAAATTGAATTGGTTTTATTTTGCCAATAAATATATGAGTTGTAAGACTGAGGACCACGGCACTAGAACTGAATCATGAGGACTTATAACCATTAGTTAGGTTGTATTTTAGAGCTGTTAAAGCAATAGTGTGCTTAACTACTAATTTATTTTTTTATAATTCACTCTCTAATGTGTGTTAATGTTGATGTGCATTGTCTCAGATTGAATTATGTGAATTATTTTCCAAATAAATGCAAAAAGCACATGGAATCAACTCTTATATATAAGTATTAATATTTGACGCATTATATTGAATGAAACATTATTTTAATCTCCTTTTTAAAAGTGCAAATTATAAGAAAAAAGAAACCCAATAAGATGTACTATTGTACTACTTAATGTACAATCCTACAGCTGTCACTTATCTCCATTTTTACAGCACAATATTATCCTTGGAAAAAACTTAGATATCAGAAAAATGCATAATTGTCTCATATTCTAAATGACAAAGCCTTTTAAGAAATCGTATACAGAAACAGATCCTCTATTGTGCTTTACTTTCATTGTGTTAATTTGATAAACTGGTTTACACTGCTTGAAAATGTGCAATAATAAACACAAGGATGTGGTTGGCTTGTACTTTATCCCCAAATCATGAAACACTGTCCAATGTGTCAAAATCTAGTTTTAAGAGAATCATTGTTTCAGTTAATATTTTGTATCTTATAGGCAGAAGTACATTCTCATGTGCTAAATTAAAATACCAAACAGCAACCCAGATAATATAAAGAATTAGTAGAGCAATAAGAAGCCAGCTGTTCATTTTTGTGCTTTCTAAGTAAGGGCTTTCAATAATTTAATATTACATTTTCAGGAAATCATATTTTTAATACCAACAGGTTGAGTTGAGGTTGTAGTCATGTGATTTGTGCTGTGTTTCTTCTATTTCCTTGTCATTTTGAGAGGCAGGTAGTGAGAAATAGGAGGCAAAAAGAAGACAAGTTAACCAAAACCTCAGAAAAATAAAAGTAAAATCTGATATCATAGACATTCTACAACCATGTCATATCTAAACTCACCATATCCTAACTGTACTTATCCATGTGTAAATTTCACTATGTCATAATCTTACAAAGCAACCAAAAAACTGAGTGTTATCAAATTATGTATATCAGTATCTTAGACAGACCAATTTGATCGAGAGGACATGGGCTTTAAAATTTTTTATTTTTTTTTTAATTTCTTTGGCCAAAGTTGTAAATATGAGACAGTCTGATTCACACTCCAACCAGTTGGTGGCGATATTGCACTAATTCTCTGTTTGCCAACAGCAAATAAATCTCAACAAGAAAAACCGGAAGTACAAGTAGCGGCAGGTAGTGGGCGGGGCTTACCAATTAACGCACAGGTGTGCCACTGCAAACCGCGTTTTGGAGGACAATTTGAACCGCTGCTATTTGGACTTAATTTGGAAAACTACCCCATAACTGTCTGCCTGTCTGTGGTAGGAAATTGTTTTTTAATGACCAAATATTGATTTCAACATAATTTCAAGCTTCCTGATGAAGTCCAACTGAGTTCACTTCAGTCACAGCAACTCCAGGTAAGTTTCCAACTACTCATTGCTCCTTTCTCTGCCTCCTGCTGTAACCTTTTCACCTCCATAAACACATAATTTTATGTTTTGTAGCACTCAAACAGCAATATTGGACACGTTTTTAAGAGAGAATGTCAAATTTTAACAATCAGGACTGTGTCAAAGAGCTGTAGAATCGGCTACAGCTGTGACTCTGTGTTGTTGTTAGTAGATCTTCAGAGTAAAGCAGTGTTGGTACCTGCAGATTATTAAAGTAAGATAACTTTAGATTCACTGTTAGCTTATGCAACCACAATGCAGGTGGAATCTGCAGTAGTATGATTTACGGAGTGGCATAGTGTAGGATAAAATGTGAAGAATTGAGTTTTTGACATTTGTGCATAACTTTACAAGTGAAAAATGATCAAGATCAGGCGTTGGGGTATCCTGACATGATGTGATGATTTGTTTTCTTTGCGTTTTTTGCCTGAATCTGCTTGAACCTCAAATGTTCCCTTTAAGATTTAATGACAAAACGTGAAGAAGGGCAGTTGGGTTGATTCTTATTGGAAATTTTGGCTTTGGGGTCCTATATGATTGGATTAAATCACACTGATTCATGAGTGAGCTCACACATTTCCCATCGCTTTGTCAGATGAGGATTTTAATTTGAGCCTCACCTGATGGATGCCGGTAATTTATGCTGATTAGAAATAAAGCATCATATTTTCCTTTATCCCCCACCACCC